>JAKCPB010000883.1:0-69121 GCA_021442155.1 Cymbidium sinense
AAAATCTATTATAAAAAATTTCAGATCAATAAAATATTTGAGAAACTAATTATGTCACGTGATAGTAGATCTAATCCTCTATTAGCAGTTGAATGGAGTTAACAGGATCTAAAAGTTAAACATATTCAAATTAATCAAATTAACTCAAATTAATTTTTCAATTTCTAAAAGCGCTCAAATGAAACTCTATAATTAAAAGCATAAAATAAAACTCAATCTATCCACCTTCCTAAATTGTTTGTCAAGGTGACAAATTAAGAAAATTCTATCTCACAAGAGCCAAATGTCAAGTGTTCTATTATGTTCACTCTCAATCTCATGTCAGTAAGGATGTGGCCCTTGTCCTTTTGGTGCTTGGCTAGTAGGCTCCATGAAGCGATGAGAGTCATCACATTCAGTGGTTTGGCGGTCGCTCCATTATATTACGATCATGATCATAGCGTATGTTCCCCAATAGCTATGCCCTTTGAGTTATGAATCATAGGGTATACTTGACAGGTCAAACAACCCTCGCCTCTTAGACTTGTCTCCTTAGACAAACACCACCCAGTCTAAGGATTTCTTGGATGATGTAACCCATGTGTTGATAAGGATCCTTCGGTCGGGTTGAACTCCTCTCGACTAATAGAGTAGGGACCAAGATGGCTTGGGATGACAAAATAATGAGATCTATATCAGGCATGTCAGCATTCCCCCAACCATTTGATTTAAGCTAAAATAATGAATTTCATAAATTTAAATCTTAAAATCCATCTTTCTTCGTACTACGCATTAAGTGACTAATGAACTAGCTTTAATCGAAAGTTCTCTCTCACTTATTGGGAGGGTATTTAACTATAGGGGCTTGCTATAGGAACACGGAATAAGATCTAAAGTTCTCACCAAATGAGGATGAAATCTCGGGTAGTGTCTTATCTACTATTTCATCCTTGAAAATTACAGACACTTAAACCACTCTCTCAATTTATCGAGAGTGGTGGAAAATTTTTGGAATAGATTATGGCGACTCATGGGAGGATTCTCTTTCCATCTTTGGCTAGTTATATATGTGCTATAGTAGCAAAGAAATATTTTGAAAATTCAAAATAAAAAAGGTGATTTATGTGTGTAATAAATTCAATATGAGGCACTATTATTTATTCTGTAGTACGTCTGCATCTTGAAAGTATGAGGTGAAATAATAATTAATAATTACTAATCCTCATCTTTCACTTTTGCAAAGTGGATCTACAAAGCACTCCTTTCATTGTTCGCTAGGGGCTGAAAACATCACTTGCCATCATCAACATAGAGATGTTGGAGATATAATTCAATTTGGTAGCTTGAATTTCTCATCTGCAACTCAGTACCACCCATGGTACATTCATCGAGGCCATGCTTTGGAAGGCCTCCAGTTTCTTGAAGCTCCTACTAGTGTTGCATCGGTTCACAACCAACTAAGGAGTTCCCGATAGAGAACTTCAATTTTAAAAGGCTAGGTCAATCAAGCCCCCATGATGAAGAATCGATTGGGAATTGTCTTTAATGCTTATGGTACAAACTCGATTGAACCTTTTGTACCGGGAAAGCATGATCATGAAGCTTCCTCATCAGGAAGTAAATTAACCAGAAGATAGAGAACAAGAAGAAATGCTGAACTGAGAGCTCAGCAGATTCCCTTGAAATGACCTAGTGAACAAGCGATACTGTCGCCAGAAGTGAGTATTCATACCCATAATAACTTTGACAACCTAAAGTGGGTAAAAGGAATAGCTCTCTTGGTGAAAGTAATTCTTATAGAACCAACAATGTCAAGCTCCACCACCATAGAGGAGACAGCCTCAAACATTATCTACTAGAATATACAAAGTTCTTAAAGTAGCCAAGGATAGAGGCTTTGAAAAGAAGATTTTAAGCATGTGGTGATTGAGAATACTAAAGCTCCACCAAGAGGTTGCCATCTGGTAATTAGTTATCGAGACAAGTATGCTTCACGTGGTGAGTGTCAGTGACACTTGGACCATGTCCAAGAATCAGAAGGTCAAAGGATAAGCGGATATGGAGGCCAAGGCCCGTAATGAAATTTTGAAAATGGAAGAGGTGTGACATAACACATATACTTATAAATTTGCTCAAAATAACTCATCGAGTGGATACCCAAAAGAAGGGATATCATTGATGAGTCATGATGGTCGACACCGGAGAATTCTAGAGATCCCATCACGATCGATTCACCCACGAGAAGGTTGACTTGATCGTCCTTTAATAGAAGAAGTGTTTATTCCACACATTGAAGTAAAGATCCACTAGAAACAAATTCATGTGAAAAAAGAATGATGAAGAGGACACTATGGAAGTAGAAGTCATTTATATGGTCGAGAGATATAGATGAACTTTGCTCGACACCATCAAGACAACATGAATCAGGGAACTGAACTGAATTTGACATTTATGAAGAAGAGTCTTCATAAAATAGAAGATGGATCTTCAATCTTTGAAGAAGAGAAGAAGAAAAAATGGAAAGAGATCATGGGTGTGAAGAAGCTTTATATGGTTGAACTTGGAAATGATCACTTTACACATAATCAAATCATCATCTATCAATACACAAATGGAGAGAAGGGTCAAGTTCTTGGATGAGAAGCAAAACAACAAGAAATAGAGGAAGAAAAACATACTTGTTGATTCCATGGCGCTAACTAGAGAGCAAAGAAATGCGATCAAATGGAGGTCAAAGATAAGGAGATTGCATGCTTGGTACCAAGATGAATGATATGATGGTACAAATGAATATCATGATGGAGATATTAGAAAAAATATCACATCAAGTTATTTTGTCTCACTAATCCGTAGCTAATAATACAACTTCTATACCACAAGTCACTTTGGTACCAAGCTCTATAGTACATGCTACACATGAAGCAAGGAATGAAGTTAACTACCTCTTCAAATAATTCAAAATGCTAGCACACACAGGCGGTATATCAACTTGAAACAATAATCAATGAAAAGATAAAGGTCATAGCCTTAGAGGAGTTGAAAAAAAGTGAGTAAGGGTCACCACCTGAATATGATCAAGTGATGTACCCAAAAGGTTACTCAGTGTCAAAATTTAATACTTTCAGTGGGCTTGGTAATCCAAAGCAACATCCCAATTTATAAGGCTACTTGTGGTAACACAGAGGGAATGATGCTACTTTTTTTATCGGTTTGTAGCGACCTTAGTTCAAATGGTATCGAATTGTCAAATGATTTAAAAATCTTTCTTGAATTAGAGATGATATTTTTTGAAGAGGTTCCTGCATCAAGAAATCATCCTTGTAGACTCACTTCAGAAAAGTGAATAGTGTAAATTCATCTCATCGATACTTCTTAGCTAACCTTGAAGAATAGATCTTGAAGATGCGATCATCTAATGGGCAAATATGGATTATAATGATATTCTTGCATGCAATTTCAATTTTAGAATTTGCTTTATTTGAAGTAATTTAGCCACATATCTCATCTAAAAGAATAATCTTTGTTCATCTCAAGAAGAAATCATCTCTTGTTGTTTATATGCCTCCCAATACCAATTTTTGGCTGTGGATTAGAATAGACATGCTTCTTTCCCATATCATCATTGTATATCTGCTATTTTCCTTTATCCATATTATATATCACCCGCTTTTCACCATTTGAGCTATAATAAGCGGAATGAATTTCATTTCTTCTCGAGTTTGAAGGTTTATTTCTCTTTGCTTTATCTACATAGACTTTAGTATGATTAGCTTTCAATTTTCAATTTTAGCCACCCTATCGAAAGCAAGTCCCGAATATTGTAATTGATGTCATACATAGAAATTGTGTCATTTTATCATCCATATTTCCCATTAGCAATTGGATCATATGATCTTCTTCCAATTTTTGCTCGCATTTCATACTCAGGTTACGTCAACGATTCATGAATTTTGTCACTGACTCATATTTTCTCTGTTTTAGCAAGGCAAGGTCAGGGATTGTAATTTTCTCAGTTGCACTAGCGAACCTTGAAGAATGGGAAATAGTTGTCTCCAAAAAGATGGTGAAAATACTGAAGCATCTGAAAGGCGTCCCTAGTGTTAAGTAGAATTCACCACTTGAACTAATATTGGACTTAAGAGAGATGCCTAAACCAAGTATTTGGGCTTTCAATATTCGATAAGGCTACTTCATCACAAAGACATGAGAATCTACTAAACACAGCCTCATAAATCAAAGAAGCTAGCTAAGAAAAGAAGATCAAGAAGAGAACTACAACTCAAAAGATCATTAATAATGAAGAGTATTACCACCAAAGAAAGACAACCATTTAGGCTTGAGACTTTATGCCTAAACTTTGTATTAATGAATGATGAAGAAGATAATGGTGAATCTTGTCCAGTAGAGACATGTCAATCATTTATGTGATCGATGTTCTTCAACATTACTACTAATGACAAGGTAGTAATGACTTCACCAACCCATCAAAATTTTATCGAAAGCAAGAAGAGCCCGAGGAGTTAACATCTGAATTTTGTTTAATGACTGACACAAGACATAATGCGTATGAAGATCTAAGTTTTCCCGATGGAGAAGAGTCAAACTCATCGATATCATCATGCATGAAATGTATTAAGTTAAAAATGAGTCTAGCCCTTTTGGCCAATCTTCCGTAATAAGGAAATTTGAAGAAACCACCTCTTAGAAGAATCTAAGGTAATATCATTCAAGTTTAGTTGAGAAGTGGTAAAGTCTTACCACCTTCATCAAAGAAGGAAATACAAATAAAGAATAAGGCAAAAAATTGAAGTCAACAAGATATCATTCCCAAAATCCTAGAATAAAGCCTAAATCAGAAGATAGATTATAATATTCTATCACATCCGAAAGATTGCACAATAAGTGTATGAGGCTCTCTTGATGTCAAAAGACCTCGAGAAACTTTGATACAAGCTCTCAAAGATCAAAAAAAGAGTTATGAAGCTTACTTTGCTGAAATGCATGATTGAAGCATTGCAAACTCAAGATCTCCCAAGAATCACATTTTGAAGAAGATCTTATGTTGAGATCACAACCATCCTCTATATGTTACTAGAGAGTGATGGCATCTCGATCATAATATTGATTGATCCGTTCTTCTATCAATCTTATGAGTCTAAAAGTATTAAGAGGATTATCACTGATATCCAACATCTTGGGAGAGATAAGTTGATGGTTCATGGTTTAAAATGAAAAGGACAAAAAACTGGGTTCTTTTATTCTCGCTCAAGTTTTGATTTATATACATAAGCCAAGTTTCATGTAATCGATAACATATCATTTAGAGCTCTTTTGGTCATACCGCATGAGTATGGCATGGTCCCATCAACTATGCATCAATGTATGAAGTATCTAAAGATGGAGAAGAATTGAATTCTGTAACCTACAACCATTCTCCATTAATGAAGCAAAGATCTATGAAGATGCAAATACTTCATCCTCAAAGAGCAAACAGAGCCTCTTGAAGCGGTAGCATCCACTTCGTGAACAAAAAAGTAAATTTCACAAAGTGAAAGAGCGTAAGAAAGAGGAAGAAAGAAGGCAATGCGACTCTCCCTAAAGCACTTGATTCTACACCTAAGTCAAGAAAATCCTCATTTGGGAAGTGACAAGAAGAAGAAGAAGATATTCTCAAAACCTAAGAGAACTTATAAGCTTTCAAGAAAGGCAGAGTATGAAATAAGTGATTCTAATTGACTATGATTTTGAATCTACTTATGAAATAGAGTTCATGGTCACATCAAGAAGGATAGCTCATTCGATGACTCACTCAAAATTATACCCATCCCAATACTTCAGAAATATCAATCGGAGGTTCATAATATTGAAGAATTGATAACATTCTATGTGCCACCATTGAGTGGTGAATGGCGGAACAGAACTCTATTTTATAAATCAAGAGTCTCAACCTCAAATTTTGATTACCAACATGAAAATTTTGATGAGATAGTGCTACAAGAATACCAATATACTATCCAAAGAAATGATGAATGATAAGCTTGGAATTCATATTGGAACTACTAAACATAGACTCAAATCTTTAACAAGATGTGGAGCCAAAGAAGTCCTCAAGCATCGTAAGAAGTGATAAGTTTATCACTAAAGGTCTAGGGTTCATCCACAAATCTATCAAAATAGAGCTTATTATATATAATAAGTCGAGGTCAAAACTAGTGATGAAGAAGATGATCTATGAAATTCTTCTTAAAAATGATGAAGAAGTAGAAGCAAGCCCACCAAGAACTTGAAGATGGTGGACAAATAGCTACTATGGATGAACTTAAAGAAATCAACCTAGAGAGGATGATCCCCCCAACTTTCAGTGCTCTTTACTTGATGAGAAAGTTGAAGAGCTAAAATGCTACTTTGTGAATTTAGATTGTTTTTTGACATATTGAAAATGGCTTATCCTGATGTAGCTCATAAACATGCTATTAAACTGATGCCTATTAAGCAAGCTCCTAGGTGAATGAGATTGGAGATTGAAGAATGTAATTGCGTAAACTAAGAAGTTGATTAAAGTAGGCTTCATCCAGAGGAGAAGTATGCATTGGATAGCCAACATTATCCTAGAAGAATGGCCAAATCCATCTCTAGATTGACTGAGACCTAAATAAGGCCCAAAAGATGACTTTTTCTTCCAATATCGAACTACTAGTGGACAACACTTCCAACTATGACATGTTCTCATTCATGGACGGATCATCAGGATACAACCAAATCAAAATGGCACCAAGATGAAAACATACATCATTCGTAACACTATTGGCATCTATTACACGTCATGCCCTTTGGTTTGAAAATGAGAGCTACATACCAAAGAGCCATGACATATTTTTGATGAGTTGATTCACTAGAAGTGGAATGTTATGTTGATGATTTGGTGGTGAAGAGCTTAAACCATGAAAATCACTTCAAGACTTGAGAATTGTATTGAGAGAATCAAAAATATGATCTCAAGATGAATCCTCTAAAATGTGCATTCAGGGTATCCTCTAGAAATTTCTGGGGTACATTGTACATCATAGAGGTATTGAAATTGATCTCTAAAATCAAGGCGTGAGATGCCTCCACCGAAGAGTTTGCGTCAACTTCATTCTTTACAAGGACAACTCGCATTCATCCAATTTATATCAAACTATCGTGATGTCACAACCATTTGCAAGGTTAATGAAGAAGGATGCTCCATTCAAATGGGACAAGGAGTGCCAAGAAGCCTTCAATTGCATTAAAAGCTACCTGTTAAATCCACCAATCTAAGTGCCTACTGGAAGCCTCATTCTATACACATATTAGAAGAGTCCTTTGGACATTATTGGCACAACACAATGAAGAAAGCAAAGAGAATGCTCTTATTATATTGATTGATTGGAGATAAATGAGATACTCTAATAGAGAAGCATTATTTAGCATTGATCTTTGTTGTCAAAAGCTCATCATATATGTTATCTCACAAGATTACTCATCTCGATTGATCCAAAGTACTTGATGACAAGACCTTGACGTCACTTGGCAAGATGGGCGATTGCTTTTATAATTTGATATCACATGTTCCAAAAGTAGAAAGGGACAAGTCTTAGCAGATTTTCTAGTCGACACCATCCCGGGACTCTTCTCTTAATGATGATTTGCATGAGCAAATTATGCTCATTCATGAAAGAAAAAATCACAAATTTGGGAAATGTACTTTGATGGAGCCTCATCGATCAAACAAGTCCAACCTTTAAATTTCCAAGAGCAAGAGCAAAATCGACATCATCTTCATAACACCGTAAGAGGGATAATGAGATGATCATATGGATTGATCGAGCCAAGAACTAATAATGAAGCTATGAAGCATTAGTGTGTCTTGAAGAAGCTATTTTCATAGGCATTCAAAACTTGTATATTTTTGGTGATTCTCGCTTATTATAAATCAAGTACTTGCATCTAGAATCAACAAGCTTGAGTTAGCTTTCTATCACAAGAGTTCTTGAGCTTATGAAGCGATACCAAATATCACACTAACTCGAAGTCTCGATCCGAGAATAGTAAATCTATTGCTTAGCAAAATTAGCTAAGGAAATGAAAGTATGAATGGTGATTATGTCATGATCGATATTTACTCGATGAGTTCTAGCTAAAGTATCAATCCCCTGTAGAGGGTTATCAAATTTGACCCAATAGGATGTGACTCAGGTTGCTCCTCATACTTCCAAAATCAACAAGAAGTTATACCAAGAAGAGCTAAGAATGACATTTCGTAAAAGCAAGGTGAAGCCTTTATAGAAGAGTCACATGATTGAGGCAACCTTCATCGACTACTTTAAAGAAGAAATTACCAAATTAATAAATCACTACTCAAATTGAGAAGAGAATGTTATGCTATGCTTTTGTCAACAACACTTTATATAGTAGATCCTTTGAACAAATGTGGTTACGATGCCTAAATGCAGATGAAGCTAGAAAAGTGATGGTTGAAGTTCATGAAGGACTTTATGGTGCACATCGTCAGTCCCAAGATGGCGAAAGATCAAAAGGATGGGATATTATTGGCCATCTATGGTGAGAGAATGTATCAATCATGCTAAAAGGTGCCATGAATGTCAAGTACATGGGAATATAATCCATCAACCTCCAAATCCATTACACCCAACAATAGCATCTTGGCCATTCAATGTTGGGGCATGTGATGTAATCGACCAATTGATCCACCGGTCAACTGGACATCGCTTCATCCTAAGAAGGATCGATTATTTCTTTAAGTGTGGCTACCCCATTTAAAGAAGTTACCGAATAAGTGATCAACTTCGCATGCATAATGTGGTCTATAGATTTGGAGTGCCACATCAATAATTTTTTGATAATGATAACTTTCAAAAGTGCAAAGATTTATAGATTCATCGATCGACACAAAAATTGATGATACTCTTCAATATATAATCCAAGAGCAAATGATTTGGCGAGGCCTTCAATAAGACATTAGTCAAACCGCCAAGAAGATTCTCACTAAAAATAAGAAGAGAATGGCATACCAAGCTAATAGGCACTCTATGGATGTATCAACTACCTACAAGATGCACTAAAGCCACTTATTCATTGGTATTTGAATTGCAGTTCTTCACTTGAAGTTGAGTTTCACTTCAAAAGTAGCCATCCAGTACAATCTAACTGAAGATCAAAATGCTCATCTAAGAATGGAGGAACTCGACGTGCTTGATGAAGTTAGATTGCAAGCTCATCAAAATCTGAGGTTTATCGAAAAGATGTCTAGGGCTTTTGACCATACTGCCCTCAACATTCCAAAAGGGAATTGGTCCTTGAGAAGACCAATTATTCTAATCAAAATTTGGTGGAAATTTGAGCCTAAGAAGGCCCTTTTGTCATTGAAAAGTATACAAGGAGGAGTATACCAACTCATCTAAAGGGTGAAAGACCAATCCACCAATTAATGGTCGATACCAAAAAAGTATTATACATGAAAAATACATTCTTGAAGTAAAATATCCCACAAGACAAGGCATTTTTTTAGTATATCTATTTAGGTCGACATGCTTCATGCGAGATCCCTAAATAAATATATAATGCCATGAATCAATGTTATGTTAAAACCCTTAAGAGCATATCAATTCAAATATAGATGTATTTGTGTATTTTCATCTTGAAAGTTCTTCTAAATGATATTTATTAAGTTAACATCATGTTATAAGACGAGATCCTCAAATATATTTTGATTCAGGTTGACATTGAGCTTTATAAAATCCTAAATATACCTATAATCATCATTAAAGTTGTAGGTTCTTACAAGAATAAAAATAATCTATTTCTATGCATGAAAAGATAACCATAAATGTCAAAAAAAATTTTCTCGATTCATCAAATGTCGAGATCAAGTAAAAAGAACTCCGATTTTGGAAGCTTCAATCAATTAAGTTGAGACATCAACCTCTACATCCTAAAGTCTAGGACACGAATGGTTCTAAAGGTTGAACTCAAGCCCACAAATGGTCGAAGCGACACTCTCCTCATTCAACAAGCGCAAAGGCGCAAGGAAAGAGCCCCTTCATGAATGACAAAACCACCAACCCACTAAACTTAAGTCAAGACTGAGTAGTTCTAAAGGTCAAACTCAATACAAGCCCAAATATTAAGTTGTTAATGCTCTCACTTAACAAGTCAAGAAAATGTCGAAAAGAGCCCCCTCATCCAATGATGATTTGTTTAATCTCAAACTAGATCGCTTAGTGATTATAAGCAACTAGTATCCAAGAGATCTTTCTACTTGATCGATAGACCAAGATAATCTGAGAAAACTCTCAATTCAGTTTTACCTCAAATCAATTTATATATTTCCTGCAAGGTGATATCTCAATCTATTCTCAAATGATCTGATCAAGCTCAAAGCACATATCAAAGCCAATCTCCTCATCAAGTTCATCAAAGTAGAAAGCATGGACTCAGGATGAGCTCTCAATTCCATCTTAGACATATGAGTTCTCTTAGACTTTAAGAGTTCCTGCTTAAAACACATCTATTGATTATGACACTCAACTAACCATAGAGACTTAGAGAGCATTTTCTTCATGAGAAGAAGGAAATTATGATAAGGACTGTCAAATGAAAGATCAACTTCATCCAGAAGATGATTTGTTAGAGACTCAAATCCCATGGTGGATACTGTGGATTCTCCTCTAGCAAAGCCATGGAAGGTGATGAGGTTGATCAAAGACATAGCCCAATCACCCAACACCTCATATCACTAAAGAACAAAGATGAGCAGATAGAAAGTGTCTACAAATGAGGACTTGAGTAGTCTCATCAAAAAATAAGCCAACAAGTCATCCTACTACAACCTACATTAATGCTAGAGTTAGTGCATGTCAGCTAGCTAAGACCTTACCTCGAGCAAGGTAGCACTAGAATGTATATGAAGGTAGTGGAACCTCAAGGAGAAAATATCGATCCATAGTGAGCAAGAATAGAAGCATTGATCAAGCAGAGGATCATCGCCCAAAAAGGTAGACCATACAAAAGGAATTTATTGCAATCCAATATCCCAATTTCATGCTACCTCCTTTAAGAGCTTTGATCAGTGGAACCCGAGCATAAGGCACAGTGAAGAATTGTTGTAAAGCCCCTAATCGACACTTTAGTATTCCACTTGTTAATAGCCTAGAAGAGATAGCTTCATTGAATTTTCCATCAAGAAAGACATTTGTCGATTGGAGCAAGTCAGGTTTCTTTGGAGCTCAACAAGGGTTCTTGTTAGTGATCTCGTTGTAGCACAACAACACCAGTGAGTCCACTTGTTACTATATTCTCCTATGGTGTAACCTGAGTATGAAATGTGAGTAGTTGTCTGAGCAGCATGCCATTGAGATTCTTTTAAAGAATATAAATGGCCCAGTCGCCTTCTTGCTTAAAGGCTTCACTATCAAAATATTTGAGAAGCTAATCAACAAGGTGGCTACTCTACAATTAGAGGCCAAACAGTTGCCTTTTCAAGACCAGTTGCCCAAAGCAAAGCCACAAAAGGTTTATGAGAAGAAGCCTGGAATAGTGACAACGATAGATAAGGGGAAGCAACCAGTAGAGATTGAGACCGACCTCAGTGATATTCGCTTCCACCACCTTTTCCACCGAGGCAACCTTATCGACTCCCAGTAGCCTCAGGGCGAGCACTACCTCCTCCTCAGCCATACCATCAATAGCAGCACATACCCGCCGCCAGGTAGCTATGGTCTACCTACTCTTTTAGATAAGCTTAACAAACCTTATTCAATTAAGAGGGAGGTAATCAGGAAGGTCTTTAAGAATCTCTTAAAGAAGCCTGATTTTAACTACCCTAGAGGAGAGGAAGTGGGCAAAAGTCATGATCCTAACTTTTCCCTGCAGTATTTTAGGTCATATTTTGGAGGATTGCTTCACATTTAAGGTCATGTTTTGGAACATTGCTTCACATTTTATCTATGTGCTTGATTTAAGTTTATATGGACTTGGGTTAAGATATTATTGATATAATCATGACATTCTAGAATTTAAATTATCGCTCATTTTGACTGTAATTTTTTTAAATGCATTTGATTTTAATTTGTATTCTTAATTTTTTATTTGAATGTTTTTTATTTTAGACAAAAAATATATCAAAATTTATACTTAAATAGATGAATTTAATATTGATTAATCATTGATTTAAATGATAAACATTAATAATTCGTGAATTTTCTTCTATGAATCATATGAAATCTTTAATTTTACGCATATTATTACAATATTTTAATAAGATAGATAAAAGATCCCTATAAAAAATAATACAATTAGGGATTAAATGAGTTATGTGTACGCTTGCTATGTTTTCAGCTTTAGCACAGTTGAATTTTTGTTCATTTAAAATTAGCTCTTACTTGAAATTATGTATGAACATCATAATCATCTCATTTTAATTGTGCTAAACATGAGCTAATTTCAACAAAAATAAAATAAAATAAAATAATAATAAATTCTATAAGATAGAATCATTCAACTTTGTATACCATTAATAATATATTCCTAGGGTTCAATAATTAATTAAAAATTCTTTCATAAGGATGTTGACCTCCACATATGTGTCATAAATCAAGATAAGCACACAAATCGAATTCAACGGACTTCAGAGGTGGCAATGCGCAAATTGAGGCTCAAAATGCACTGGACGTCACTGAATATAGTCAAAATGACATCCGATTGATGAATGGACTTTGCCATCGCATTCAGAATGTTGAAATTTCTTAAAATATAAATATTGTAAAATCTAATGATCAATTGATTAAGCGCTCAAGCTATCAATGTTTCACATATCGGCTGAAAGCGATGATATGCGAATGATCTCTTCAAAAATTGATTGTGTCGTTAGCTAAAACTATCAAATTAGACTATCTCAAGGCCAATTCAATGAGTCTGCGGTGCAAATATCGAAAGTGATTTGAAGTGACAAAGCGTAGTAATCGAGGTAAAATGCACCTGACGCCATCAAAATCAACTCAAATGACCTCCGATGCGAACCAACCGCCATCACATTCGTAATATTGAAATTGGTCAGGATATAAATATTATATGACTTAATGATCAATTGATTAAGCCGCTCGAAATCAACATGCTTGCACGCATATCGAGATCAGTACCGATGACCCAAACGACCTCCGTTCATGAAATTGATTATGACATTGGCTTCGAAATGCCGAAATCTATCAAATGAGATTATTCGCACACAATTTGGAAGAGTCAACATGAAAATTGAGCAGTTGAAAGCGGCGACGCACATTTTGAGTTAAAATTGATTCAATTTTGCCGACCAACCAAACGGCCTCCGACGCAAAACGGATGTCGCGCCAATAATGGAATTACCCTAAATTGATCTATATATTGACTATGTTCATTTACCGATGTGAAATCTACATTAAAATCATTTAATAAATTTAAAATTAATTAAAAAATTCCTAAATTACCCCCATTTCCCCCCTATTTTCAGTTTCTAAAAAGAAAATTGCCAAAAAATAAAATAAAATAAAATAAAATGAAAAAAAGAAACTACTCTCCTATTCTCAGATCATTCTCTCCTCTCTCCTCTCTTGATTTCCTCTCAAGGTAATCCTCCTTCCTTTTCTGAATTTTTCCTCTCCTCAAAATTTTCTCCATTCCATGACTATTCAATCAACCCCTCATAAAACTAGCTCCTCCGACACTGCTCACAGCAACCGGGCCATAGAAAACCAACCTCCGGATTTCCATGATCCTGCTGGCCCAACCTGGTAACCTGCTTTATGCCTGCTGTGACTGTGGCTCACTCCAGAATGTAGAGTCGCTCACCCATCTCTGACTCCTCAATCCTCTCTCCGACTCTCGCTCTCCCCGACCACATTCCTCTCACCTGAATTCTTCTTTATGACTCAAGATGCGCTATCGCCTGCCAGATATCAGCTGATCCCCATACGCCAATGCTGAATCCATGCTGACTACCATTCAATCAAACCTGAACCTCATTCTCCTTCCGCTAACTACTTCAGCCCATCAAAAACTCTGAACATCCCGCATGACACGGGCCCATAAAATTGCATTCAACACACCTTCCAATGGGTCCATTACAACTTTCCTCCAACCAATGGCCTGACAAGCTTCCAAACCTAGCCCATGGCCTGCGACCTGTTGCCTTCCTACAGCCTGCAAAAATCCATAAACTCGGCCCGTTCTGTGCAATCCTTCCCACAAACTCACAACACATCCAAATTTTGCCATTTTTGCTTCACCGCAATCGGGGTAAGAACATCATCAAGTGGGTAATTCTTCTTTCAATTTTGGCTGCACTCTTTAGCCCTTCCAGTTATCAATTCACCATGAATCAGGAGAAGAACATCATCAAGAGGTGAATTCTTCTTTCAATTTTATGGCGTCGCACTCCCCGTATCCCTTCCACTTTTTGCTTCGCTACAATTGGGGGAAGACATCATCAAGAGGTGAATTCTTCTTTCAATTTTGGCATCGCATTCATCACCTTTTTCCCATCCCATTTTTGCTTCACGCAATCGTGGGAAGAACATCATCAAGAGGAGAATTCTTCTTTCGATTTCTGACATCACATTCCTTACGTTAGCCTTCCTACCTTTGCTTCACCGCAAAATAGAGGAAGATCAAGAGGCAAATTATTCATTCAATTTTCAGTGTCGCACTCCTTGCCTTGCATTGCCAATCGCAACCCAACCCCATTCCTTTGCACTATATATATATATATATATATATATATATATATATATATATATATATATATATATATATATATATATATATATATATATATATATATATATGTTTTCTTTGTAGGTTTAAAAGATCTCGGCAGGCTAAAGTATGAAAAATAGGCTTGTGTCGAAGACACCATGCTCAAGGCATACCGAGTAATCCACCACTTGTTAGATGTCGCTCCCCCTAGACGAAATGCTGCCGAAACTTTGTCTAATTTCTAGAAAAAGGGGGGAGGAATATATATTGCATTGTATGTCCTCTTCGTTTAAAGACCTCATTGCTCAAGAAGGCACGATAAGATGAACCGACCTGGTGTCACAAGACACCACTCCAAAGGCACCGAGTAAGCTAAAACACTGATGCACACGGGATGATGCCGGAGGTCAGAAATTGTGTCAAATCATTTGACTTAAAAAAAGGAGAGGGTAAAATGAGCTGACTTAAGAACGCTAAGTAGGGAAACCTACAGCTAATTCTAAACTAAAAGTGTCAAACAAGACAAAAGGGGAGGAGCCTTTAAAGCAAATTTTAGAAAGAATAGAATATTCATTTAAAATCTAAGTGAAATTTGGGAGAGACTAATATTAAACTCACAAACTTTGGGGAGAAGCTAAAATTAAACTCACAAATTTTTAATTGTGATTCTCTATGGCTTAAATTAAAGCGATGAAGTGAGTTCTCTTTTCTTGCAATTTTCTCAAAATTAAATAAGCTTTAAATGGAATTGAGGGGGGACTAATGCTAAACTCATAATAAATTTGCAATAAACAAAAAATCTATTTATGAATCCAAATTGGGTTTAATAACTCTTATATGAATGTGGAGGTGATTACTATGCTAGCCAATAAGCATGAGTGGGGGTTAAGCAACAAACACTAAATCGATAACTTATCAAAATTGATGTAAATTGCACCTAATCAAATTGGGAATTACAAAACTCAACAAGTAAACTAAGTGATGTGCTAAACTACAATCTAAATCAAAATGCCTTCTTCGCTATCAGATCTATAACCCTTTGTACAAGTAGAAAGAAGGTGATACTAAACCAAAATCTAAAAAATCATAGGGCTTCTTTTGATCAAAAAATTAAGGAATTTCATCTTAACTATGATTTTCAAAAGCAATGATTTCATTAAGTAGATGAAAGTACCTAAGCTATAAATACCTACATGTGCTCAGACATAGGGATTGCAAGTGCAATTTTGATGTCAAAAAAAGGCTTTGATAAATTGGAATAAAAAAATTAAAATAAAATTAATCTCATAATTCAAACATAAGATTCAAAATTACTATACACGCAGATGTGCCCCATCACTATGTTGAATGCTTAAATTCAAGTGTAGATGGGTTGCTCGATTTAGTCTTAGACTAGGACCGTTAACAAAACCTAAAAAACTTATAATAAGAGTTTCAAATCGTGAAGTGTCAAAAAAATTGATTCTGTGCGGTGAGATCTAATCCTCGCGCCAAACAGAGTTGACAAGATCTAAAGCTCTTAAACATATTCAAATTAATTAATTCTTCTAATCAATTTTTCAACTTAAATCAAATATCAATCAAAAATTGCTTCCCAATTTAGTCTTAGACAGTCCCTAACAAAACCTAAAACCTATAATAAGAGTTTCAAAATTAGTGAAATGTCTAAAAAACTATTCAAAATCGACAGAATCTAATCCTCTAGCAAAACAGAGTTGATTGATCTAAAACTCTTAAACATATTCTAATCAATCAATTTTCAAATAGCAATATGAAACTGCATAAATGAAACTCAATCATTAAAAAAATATAAATCAAAACTCAATCAATCCACAACTTTTATCGGGGTGAGAAATTAAGAAAACTTCATCAAAGGAGCCAATGTCAAATCATGTGTTCTAGTTCACTCTCAATCAATCTCTTGCCAATAAGGATGTGGCTTGTGTCCTCCGATGGTGGCTTAATAATAAGCTCCACAAAAGTAGTTACACGAGTCTTCTTATCGGTGGTTTGGCCTCTCCATTATATTATGATCGATCCCAGATGCTCTGCTCTCCTTTGAATTGTGAGTCATAGGGTATACTTGATAGGGAAAATAGCCCTCTGTAAGATAAGGTAGATGTAAGATTATCTCCTTAGAGAAATACCACCCAAGGTCTATAAGGATTTCTTGGACGATGTAGCCCATGCCGATGAGGATCCTTCACGTCTATTTACCTCATGACTAAGTAAACTAGGGACCGCAGCTGCCCGAGATGATAGAACCATGGGATCTAGATCGGGCACATCATCATTTCCCCAATCATCCAGTTTAAGCTATAATGAAGAATTTCATATCTTAAATTATGAAACTCTACATGCTGCTTCTATACGCCATATTTAGATCTAATGACTAAATTTTAATCAAAAGTTCTCTCTCATCGGGAGGGTAATTAACTATAGGGGCTTGCACCTATAGGAAACCTGGAACCAGATCTAAAGTCCTCACAAAATGAGAATGAAATCTCTAGGTAGTGCCTTATCTATTATTCCATCTACCTTCTAAAAATTACGTCGACACTTTTAAACACTCTTTTCATCGGAGAGGTCGGTGGCAAATTTTGGGAGCCCATAGATTTATGGAGACTCTACCTGGGATAGGATTCTCTTTCCATCTTTGGCTATATATAGCAATAAAAAAATTTTTTGAAAATTCAAAATAAAATGATGATTTAAGTGTGTAATAAATTCAATGAGATAGAATGAATCATTAGAGTGTATATTTATTACATCATCATTGGTTCAGTACTTACATCCCGAAAGTGAAATAATAATCTAATTACTAATCCCCATCTTTCACTTTTGTAGAAATGGATATACAAAGCACTCCATTCACCGCTCAGGTGGTGCAACATCCGTAGCCAGCCATCATCAACATCGGAGATGTCGGGGCTACCATCCAATTTGGTAGCTTAAATTTCTCAACAATCATACAACTCCTAAGTACCCACCCTGGTACATTCATCCAGGCCACCGGAAGGCCTCAAGTCAAACTCCTAAGCCAACAACCGCTCAACAACTACTATCAAGGAGTTCTCCCAATGAGAACTTTCAAAGGCTAGGTCAATCAAGCTCTGATGAAAAGAATCATCAAGGACAAAGCGTCTTTAACTCCTGGTACATCAGTTTACTAAAACCTCTGGTACCTGGAAAGCATGATCATGAAGCTTCCTCATCGTGGAAGCAAATTAACTAGAAGATAGAAGAAGGAGAAATGAGAGAAATCTTCGAATGACCTATGGAGTAAGCAAGTCAAAGTAGTATTCCTACCCACAACAACTTTGTCAATCTAAAGTGGGTAAAGAGGAATAGCTCTACTGGTGAAATAAAGTAGTCTTTCTGGAAGAACCAACCACGTCAAGTTCCACCACTACAAAGGAGACATCTTGAAATGCTGTCTATGAGGATATATAAAGTTCTCAAAGTAGCTAAGAACAAAGGCCTAACTAAAAAAAGAAGATTGAGGCCTGGTGAGAGAAAATACCAAGATCCACCAAGAAAGTTGCCATCTCTGTAAGCCAGAGCCCAAGAACTTGGATGGTGAGCATCAGAGCGTGACATTTGGATCATGTCCAAGAATCCAATCGAAAAGGTCTGAAAGGGTAAGCAAATATGGAGGCCAAGGCCCATAATGAAACTTTGAGTAATAGAAGGGGTGACATCTAATACATATACTCATAAATCCTCAAAATCAACTCATCAGTGGATACCCAAAAGAGGGATATCAATGATGAACGAGATGATGGTCAAGAATCCTCTTGGGGATCCCATCGCCAATCAGTTTCACCCCTACAAGAGAATGTTGACATTAATCGTGGTCCTTTAATAGAAGAGGTGGTTGTTCTGCACATTGAACCAAAGATCCACAAATGTCAATAAATTGTGTGAAGAAAATAATGAAGAAGATTCTATGGAAATAGAAGTTGTCTATATGGTCATATATATGAACTCCTCGCACAACACCATCAGCAGCAACGCAAAGCCAGGGAATCACAACATGAATTTAATGCTTATGAAGAAGAGTCTTCACAAAAGCAAATAGAGGATGGATCTTCAATCTTTGCTGAAGAAGAAGAAGAAGACAAGAATGAGAAAGATATCATGAGTGTCGAAGCTATCTATATTGTTGAACCATGAAGTGATTAGCCTAGTACACGCTTTTATAATCAATCAGAGAACCCCAACAACAACCCTACAAATGCACAAGGAGAAGGGCGTCAAGTTCTCCCTCAAAATGAGCAAGAAATAGAAGAGGGAAGAACTGCGATTGATGCCATGGTGCTAGCTAGAGAGCAAAGAGAAATGTAGCGTCAAATGGAGGCCAAAGACAAGGAGATTGCATAGCTTGGTACCAAAATGAATGATATGATGGTACAAATAAACATCATGATGGAGATGTTACAGAATAATATCGTATCAAGTGCGACCCCATTTTTCTGCTAACCAGGGTAGCTAACAATGCAACTTCTGTACTAACAGCTGTTATGGTACCTCAAGCTCCTACAATACATGTTATGCATGAAGCAAGGGATGAAGTTAACCAAACACCTCCGACATAATTCAAAATCCTAGTACACCGAACTGAATAACCGCCGTTAGAAACAATAATCAATGAAAAGATAAAGGCGATCATAGCCTCAGAATAGGCTAAAAAGTTAGTGAGTAAGGGTCGCCCTTACCCAGCTAAATACGACCAAGTGTCATACCCAAAAGATTATTCGATGTCAAAATTCAATACTTTCAGTAGGCTTGGTAATCCAAAGCAACATCTGGCTCAATTTAAGGCTACTTGTGGTAACATAGGAGGGAACGATGCACTATTTTTCCATCAATTTGAAATGGCTTAGGAAAACCTAAACCAAATTGAATCAAACCAAAGCCACCAAAATATTTCAAATGATCATATGAACTTGACCCAACCCATGGTTTGACCCAATTTGACCACTTGGTCAACTTGACTAAGTTGACCCATTTTGACCTAAATGGGTCAACATGAGCCAAATCACATCAAACCAACTCCAAATTCAATGAAACTTGGCCAAACCTATTTTCTCATCATACCAAACATACCCAAATTGAAATCAAGGTCAAATAATCATTTTACCCCTAGGCTAGGGTAAATCTTGACCAAATCCATTTAGAATTTGGTCAAATCCTCCATAACAACTTGGTACCCTCTTATCTTGGATCAAGTGAACTAGGGAGGGTGGTGCACCCAACTCAATGGGTTTAGCTTAGCCCAACCTAGCCCAATGGCCAAACTGACCACATGCCTTGAAATGGCCACATGGGAATCATGCCTCCACTTATTTTGAGCATATGGGGAGTTCACCATTCCACTCCTCTGGCCAATCAAATTCGATGACTCATCTAACAGCCTAACAAACCCACTAAATCAAGGCAATTGATCAAAAATGGCAAGCTCTTGTTCGACTATCCGATTGCCAAAGGGGGAGATATACTCCCCCTAATTCAATTCAAACTACACATTCCTCAATTCAATTGAACCTAGGAAAGTTAGAGAAGTAATTCCTTAGCCTCCCCAAGCTTCCTAGAGTGAAATCAAACTTCATCTTCTCGATTTTCATAGAGTGAAAATAGGGGAGCTCCACCAAAAACCAAATTCACTCCACACTCAAAACTAGTGCAATTCCCTTTGCACACTCCCTCAAAAACTCACCCAATCACTTTCCTAAGTTTCTCAGGCAAGGGAGGAGCCATCTTGATCAAGACCGAGCTCAAGGCAAAGGGGAGTTGGTCCATAAAAGCATCCACTCAATTTCAAGAACTCTAACCTTCAGCAAAGCTTCGTCTCAACCAGAAGAAGCTTCTCCAAGGGAATCAAGCATCGGTGATCACCTCTAGTGAGGTTAGCCATTTTTGAGCTTAATCTAGCTATGTTTTGGAGGAAGTGAATGTTAATCCCATAGAATTTTAGCATTAGATGTGATCTAGGTTGCATGTTGATGGTGTTGGTTGAGTTTCATTCCAATCCAAACTCAATTGAGCTAGGATCATGGACAAAGATGGATGGATCTCCTTGCTCATAGAGCGGATGAATCTGGTTGTCCATCCACGCATTTTGGATGGACAGCCAAGATTAAAATGCGTAATATCCATATTTTCTTCCCTCATTCAGGTCTTTAATCTCAGCCGTCCGATCCTTTATTGGATGGGCGCGGGAAGCACCGCCATGACTATGAATGATGGGTTAAATACCCAATCCCACACCGTGTAAAGCATGCCGCATGCACACATCGCACCGATAAGATTAATAATATAATTAGGGATTAAATAATTTCCAATTAATTACCAAATCTTCTAAAATTCATTTCTAAGTGTAGAAAAATTAAAAAAATTAAATAAATTACATATGAAAGATAATTGAACATAGAATATTTTAAAATTGATTTTAATTAATTTTGAATAGTTCTTTTCTCTGAATTTGGATTTTATTGGGGATGTTAATTTACTGATTACTATTTAATTACTCCACTGATTAATCCCAAACTTTTTGTGCATTATTAGCAGGATGACTCCTGCCTTCCCTAATTTTCTTAGGATTTATTGGTGGCTTAATTAGGGGAATTTCTAGTTCATTCCTTAATTACTCCCTTAATGTAATTAAGCTTAATTAAGGGCATAGTTAGTGGTTTAACCCTTTGATTGAGTCAATTAAATTTTAATTAAGTGAATGTGAGGTTTAGGGAATAATTTTGGGGTACTTTCCTTGAGATATTCCCTAAACCCTCTTTTCTTCCTTAATTCATTCTTAATTAAGGGTTAATTCACTAATTATCCCCTTAATTAATTTCATAAAATTATAAAACCTTTTATAACTTAATTAATCTAGCTTAGATAGATGCTTAGGTGTTTAAGAGTACATTAAGAAAATGAAAATCCAACTCACATGTGTGAGAGGGTTATGAAATTACTTAAGTTAAACCCCTTAGTTTAATTAATCACTAATCATGAGCCAAATTGCATTAGGTTTTTTTCTTGCATTACAAAATTTAAATTCCTTGAGGTTTTATGTCATCTCATTGGCTCATGATTATGTGGTTAAATATGCTAAGGTGGTATAGGTAAGGTGTAATTAATACACTTAATTCATACCTTAACCTAATCAAAATATAAAATGGATCTAATCATCTAAAAATTGAACTTAAACATCATACACATGTGGGAATGGGTTAAGAACAACAAACTCACCTCACACTTTCAAATTAAATCAAAGTCAAAACAAAACCAAACCTTCTTTAAAAATAATTTGATTTGCTTTAAGCTTTCTTATTTCATAAGATTGTCTTTAGGAATTAATTAGGGTGAATGTGTTTACATTCTTTCATCATTTTAGTTCTTTCTCAACATGTTAAAATGTGATCATGAATTTCATGCATTTATTATTTTCACATGAACTATACTTTTTTCAAATCCTATTCAAAATTGCTAAAAAAGAGGGGAGAAAGAAAACTACATTAGCACATTCCCTATTCATTCCTATACTATTAAAAGAAGGATATCTACACTTATACATATAAATTGCATAAACAAAATAAACAATCAAGTACAAACTTTTACATCTTTCTTTTCCATTTATTTCTTTTGTATATTGTATTTAAAGAAAGTGGTATATTAGTCTCGACAACCCTGAGGTTGTGAGACTTTAAGTAGCCCTAAGTAGGTCTTGTACCTTACATCCCTGGTTAACAATGACTCACTTATGTCTTTCATACATTCATGTGTGTATGTGAAAATTGGATAAGAAACCCCTTTTCTACGTAATGAAAACCATGCATAATAAGCATTCAAATTTTCTTAAGTAAGCCACTTAGCATTAATTATAAAGTGTGTTAAACATTCTCATTTATATGTATAGATATGCTTAGGGTTCATTCATATGCATATTATACATGTTGGGAAAGAATGAAAGTGATGTATGCTTTGTGAATTTAGTTCACTTTACTTAATCTTAAAATTTCTTTCTTTTTGAATTGGTTTGTCTAGAGTTCATCTAAACTTAGGATTACTTAAAAAACATAATAAAATATTCACTAAACAAAACTAAATATGAATCCACTTTAGAAATTACTTAAGGTAGGGAAGGAAAGAGAAGTTCTCTTCTCTTTTCCCTCTCTTTAAAACTTAGTAATTAATTATAGATTCATTTAAACCAAACTAAAAATACAAAATAAAATCAACCAAAATCAATAAAATAACTTAAATGAAACCATCCTCAAACTTGAACACTTTCACATTTAAAAAATACAAACCCTAAAGCCATACTTAAGCATACCACACAAACCTTCTAAAGCACACACATTTAGACTAAGTCACCACTTCTTTTTTAGGTTAGGGTAGTGCATGATTTGATGTTTTCTTTTGTTTTGTGATACATGCTTTAGTTTGGATGTTAGGGTAAATGCATAGAATGAATGGTAGAATGATTTAGTCTAATCATTATTTTGTAGGGATTGTGCTTAAGGGACACTATAAAAATATAAGCTTTTGTGCATAATCCAATAGGCCGTGGACTTGGTTACCCATGTGTGTGCTAAGTCCAATATACATGCTTGAGATTTGTATGGTTCATTTAGCTAATCTCTATTTTGTGTGTTAGTTTATTTACTTTTTCATGTATTTTGTAATTAAGATTGATTGATTGTTATGGGGATTAGATGAGCATTGGTCATAAGATCTCATCTTATGCACCATGTGAAGCCTTTAGCAAAAATCCAACCATCCAAAAGAAGGAACCAAGAAAGAAAAAAAAAAGAAAGAAGAAAAGAAGAATGAAGAAATGAAACTTGAAGACCCCCATAACAATGAATTCCTTGCTTAATTGTACTTAATTCATTTGTAATCTGGGTTGTGTAAGGGTAGAGCTCGGTTACCTAATTTGTTTTCGGGTTTGTACGGTGGTGCCCTACCATAAATGGCCTTTTATTCTTTTGCATTAGCTTTATAAATTGATTGATGATTTATTTAGCCTGGACATTAAGATGACATCATTTTCCTAGTTTCTTCCTTACTTGATGTATGGCCTAGATGTGATTTAGGCTCTTAGGAAAAAATAAATCTTCTACCAAATTTAACAATAAAATTAAAATAAAGAACTTATAACCTCACCTAAAGCCTAGGCTAAAAAATTGCAAAGAAGAAACCCCTTGGATGAGTATTTCTTTTATAACATCATGCATAAATGCATATTATTTTCACCTTGATTTAGGGCTTCCACCTTGAGAAACTTGGTTTGATTTGAGAGTGGTAAACACACCTCTCCTCTCTCACATTTTGTTTAATAATCTTACTTCTGTGTATGGTATATAATCTTATAAGTTTGAGTCAAATGATTGTCCAAAATGAAAATAATATATAATATGATTTTCATTAGATTTAGCCATTCACATGCCCTTATATGATTTAGTTTCCTTTAGATACTTACTATCCTTTCAAATAAATAACACTACCTCTTGATCAAAGCATTTGACTTGCCTAATAAATAAAAATTGTAGGAGATAATGAATTGTAAGTCCTAAGATCTTTCCTTGTAGCAAAACCAATAATACCCACATCACCCTTAGGTCTTAATCATAAACCCCAGATTTAGGAAGATTGCTTCCCTTATGGACCATAAGATAAATCCTCACCTTAGTATTTCCACAATCTTGTGTCATGGGATTGTAAAAAATCTTAATAAAAAACACCTAAAATGAATAATTTAATTTAAAGTAAATGAACCATAGAGTCCTCCTAAGTCTATACATGTGATTACCCTCAATAAATAACACATTTATGGATTTATGGTGTCAAAAAATGCATAAAAGAGATGTATGTTTCTATCTTCATTTTATCCCACATAGGTGAAGATGGAAGTATATATTATCCTTTAGAAATTCTCTTTCATAAAATTTCACTACACAATCATGAGTCTAGCCACCAATAAGCTCCTCACATTCCAACTTCCAAGCTTTGGGAGAGACATCAGCATCGATTAATGATTTTTCCCTTTTTTTCTTAGTCTTTTGGACTAAGAAGAGAATGTTGTTTGGGGATTTGGATATCTCCTTATCTTGGATGGTCTTTCCATGGGTTTTAAGGATTGAGTCTTGAGGTCTAATGGTTGAAGTTTTGGAAGGAGAGTTGTGATGTTATACGTGGAGTTGAGAATAGAGGAGGCATGGGTTTCTGTCATCTACTCATTCAAGGAAAGATTAGGTTCATTTAGATCTGGAGGAGGAGAGGATTGGGCTGGGAGTTGGTTAGGGTCATTAAATGAGGTCGAGATATGTAGAGGAATATTCTCTAAGGTAGGGTGTTCAACCACCGTGGGAAGAGTAGTTATTTCCATGGTTGTTCAGGGGGGAGACGAGGAAGGAGGAGTAGCTTCTTTAGGAGTGACAGGAGAAACTCCAGTGGGGGGTTGGGCTAGATGGGCTTGAGGCCTTCTACTGCTACCCCAAAGCGGGGGTGTTGGATTGAGAGGCAGCTCAAGGATTGTGGGAGAAGGTTGCATTTAAGGCAAGCACTAGGTTTCCAATCATAAAGAATGGCTAGTTCAGACAAGATTCATTCAATGAAACCGTGGAGGAAGGAAGAGGGATGCAGACACAAATTTGAGCAAAAGTAAGTCAAGATTTAGACATCATTAGGTTGACAATCGCAAGAGGAATACCCCCTTTTCTTGCTACCTTTGAGAATCCCTCTTCGTTCCAACAACACAATGGAAGATTGGGTAGCATTATCCACAACGGTATTTTAGAAGTTTTCCTTTAAAAATCCCAAGACCATTTCTGAATATAAATGGCCTAATGAAACAAGGTCCACTCCCCACACAAGATCAAGTCCTCCTTACAAGAGAACTAGAAAAAAGTCACCCTCTAGGGTAAGAGGTCAGATGCCATTTGAATGTCCATTTCATTTAATAGAGCCAAGAGAGAACCATAATATGGGCATTTTAAAGGACCGACTAATGAGAGCTCCCATTCCTTTGACCCACAATCAACCTCGGAAGGACTTGACTCCAAGGAAGGGATGTAGCAAAGAAATAGAGTTAAAGTTTTCCTTATGAGAGCTTAGAGAGCTTTCTAGCAAGAGAGAAGGGATGATTGGGGTAAAGGTGCAAGCTAGAGAGAAACCTAGAGGAGGGGAAGTGGGGGGATGGGATGGATGCAAAATCCATGAACAAAAAAAGAGGAGAGTGGGGAAAACAAGAAGAAAGCTAACCTAAAAGCCAATGAGGAAAGAAGTAACTAAAGAACATGAACCACTGAGGAAGCAAAACAACAACAAATGAAGAAGCCATTCACACCAATGAGGAGGAACCAAAACCCTGTCCCATCACTTCTTTCAAAATCCATCTAACATCCCGCCATTGAGAGATGAGTGTTTGTCTCAAAAAAATTCAATATTTTAATGTGTTTTACTCTCAAATGATTTTTTTTGCTAAAGTGGAACTATAAAGCTGAAAATTTCAAAAAAGTAGTAATAATCAAGAGGAGTGAAAATATAAAATTTATAGAGTGCCTTAATATGACTAATGGCTTAATTTTAAAGTTCTAAGAAATCTCCAATCAATGTATATTAATTCTACTTAATTATTATGGCTAAAGAGATCATTAAGCATAAAATTATAGATATTTTATAATTTTAATGATGCTTTGCTAATGTAATGTTTACATGACTACAAATTTTACTTGCATCCTTTAGATGAATTATAATAATATTTTTATTTAATTTATATTTAGAATTTGTACTATGCGGTAACATTGAACTAATGGCACCAACTATCATTTAATTAAAATGTACTTATGTATATAAGAAATGCATCTATATAAGACGCTCTTCTGAACTCTTCTTCTTCATCTTAGTTTCTTCAACTAAGTTAATATAGAGAAATGTAAGTTATACTAGTCTATCATCTCTTTTTTATTTCTTATGTGTACCTACCGATAACAAAAAGCTAAGAAGAAAAAAGAAGCATTATATATATATATATATATATATATATATATATATATATATATATATATATATATATATATATATATATATATATATTTATAAATATAATAACTATAAGTTTTCTTCACTCAGATCTTATCATAATTATGTTTTTCATTGAAGGAGCTCATGAAAACTAATTTGAATGTCTAAAAAGAACAAGTAATTACATGAAACATATATGCAAATATGTAATATTGATGTATAATTTAAATTATTTGTAAATCAACTCCTTCAGAACAAAGCCTCTCTCTCTCTCTCTCTTTCGTTCACAAAAATCATTATTATTTTTACCTCCTTCTCTATCTCTCTCTCTCTCTCTCTATATATATATATATATATATATATATATATATATATATATATATATATATATATATATATATATATATATATATATATATATATATATATATATATATGTATATATATATATAAAATATATGAAATATAGAAAAAAGAAAAAGAAAAAAATAATAAAAAAAAGAGAAGAAAAGAAGAAAGAGAAGAAAAGAAAAGAGAAAACAGTGAAATATATTGCACCTGCATTCGAGAAAAAAATTTAATATTTGAATGTGTGAAAATTATATGCATATATATATGTTTCTTTTGCAGATTTATGCCATGCTCATCGTATGACGAGATGAAAATCGACGAGGTGTTTCAAAACACCGACCATCATCGCATGACGGGGCCTAAAATCATAGACCCTAAGTCAAAATACTAAAATTTTAACTAAATTTTGGACTTAAGAAAAGGGGAGAATAATATTTGCATATATATTTGCTTTTATGCAGGTGATTGAAGGCTTCATTATGCTCATTAGGGCATAATAGGATTAAAACTCGGCCGAAGTTCAAAACACCCAACTGCTTAGGTGTGACGGGCCAAAATAGTAAAATGTAGCCCCTACGCGGGATAATGCAGAGAATACGCTAAAACTCTACGATTTTGGATTAAATTCTGGACTTAAGAGAATCAAAATTCATCTAAAATCAAATTTAATTGTATTAAATTAAAAATTCTAATAGAATAAATATAGATGTAAATATTAAATTGAAATAAAAAATAGGAGATTATAATGAACTTAAAAAAGAACTTTACAAGTGAGGCTTGAAGCTAACTCTAAACAGAACTTTAAAAAAAAAGTACTTTACAAGTGAGGCTTGAAGCTAACTCTAAACATATAAAAAACTTGCAATAAATTTGAAGTTTGGTTATGTATATTGATCTCTTGATGTGGAATTTAAAATAAACTCAAATTGGGTTTGATTTTTATATGAAGATTGGATAATCTCATAAGTGCAAGAATATTATTCGATAGCTTACTCACAAGCATAACTTGTTGATAGTCATGAATGCTATATACCAAGTCTACTTGAATTTGTATTTCAATACAAAACTAAATCATAAGAAATTTGTTAAGTGTTGTGTTTATATATATAAAAAAGGGGGAAATCAAATGAAATTTATAAGTGATATATGAAGAAGTTAAATGACATGTTGGCAAGCATAGTTAAAGCTCCTTAATGAATGATTGAAAGATTCATACAAGAGCTATTAATAGTTTGCTTTAAACTTATTGGAAGATAAATTCTCAAATATGAAAGAATTCAAACCTCATAAATGAATTTGAAAGCTTGGAGAACTGAAAAATTCAACAAGTAAACTAAAAGCAATATTTTAAACTACAACCTAAATCAAAATGCCATGATTATAAACACAGATAAGAGAACATAAGTCGATTAATAAAGGCTTCAATTGAACTTGCATGCATTATAAGGCATGATTAAAATTCAAATTCAATGCCTTAAAATTATGCAAGCATTCTTAAATGTAGAGCCCCAACTATGCCAATGCTTAAACTTAGTGTCTAAAGATGTCAGTTTGCTTAAATTTTGAGTGCAAGTAAAGATATAATATTTTGAGTGCAAATATAAATCTAATTATGCTCCAAATCACCATCAGATCTATAATTCTTTGTATAAGTAGATAGAAGGTGACACTAAATAAAATTCTGCATGAATGAAGGAGCTTCCTTCAATCCAAAAATTAAAAAATTCTTATTCTAATTATGATTTTCAAAATAAAAGTATTTCATTGATTAGATGAAATTATCTAAGCTAAAAAATATTTGCATGTGCTCCGACATAGAGATTTAAAGAGTAAATTTTAATGTGAAAAGGTCGCAGCAAGCTAAGTTGAAATTAACAAAATATGAAATTAATCTCTTGATTAAGAAATAAAATTATCTAAATTATTAAACACACGCATGAGCCCCAACACTATGCCGAATGCTTAAATTTAGTGTCTTAGGATGCTGCATCGATTGCTTATCAATATGGTCTTAGGACCGGGTCCGGGTTAACAAAACCTAAAAATTTGATAATAATATTATAAGAATTTCAATTTATTAAAACATCTGAGAAGCTAATTCTATCATATGACAGTAGATATGATCCTCTATTATTAAACTAATAGAATCGATAGGATCTAGAATAATAAATTAAATGATCAAACAATACATCTACCCCAATGATGGCTGTGTTGAATGGTGATTTCAACCGGAGGGGATACTTACCATCAAAATGTGCTTGTAAGCTCAAATTGAACTAATCAAAATCAAGGGTCAATATAAATATAAAATCGGATAAATTACTAAGTGTTAAATGCTTAAATGAAATTCAATCTCTAAAAACTTAAAGCTAAAATCTAATCCACCTTCCGCAACTGTTTGTTAAAGGTGACAAATTAAGAAAATTCTAGCTCACAAAGAAGCCAAAGTCAAATCAAATGTTCTACTATGTTCACCCTCAATCAATCTCAGGCTAGTAAGGACGTGGCTCATGTCCTCTGACTATATGGCTTGGCTAGTAGGCTCCACATATGATGTAGTTACGACCAGAGTCATTTGATCGGGTGGTTGATGTCAAATGACACCATTATATTACGATCATGACTATAGCCCATATGCTCCCAAATGGCTCTGCCCTTTGAGTTCTAAATCATAGGGTATACCTAATAGGGCAAAAATCCTATATTAGCTAAGATGGACTTAAACTTATCTTTTTAACACCACCCCTAATCTACAAGAATTTCTTGGACGACATAACCCATGTGTTACTGATAAGGATCATTCGGTCAGGTTGGGTCGACTACCTCCTCTGACTACGTAGACTAGGGATTGCAACAACCCGAGATGATGGAACCATGGCAGATCGGGCACGTCATCATTCCCCCAACCATTCACTTTAAGCTAATAATGATGAATTTCATAAATCCTAAGTTCTAAAACTCAGCATGCTTCTATTATACGCTACGCATTAAGCAATCTAATGACTAACCTTAATCGAAAGTCCTTTCTCAGTTATTGGGACGGGTAATTAACTATAGGTGTTTGTGCCTATAGGAAACCTGGAACTAGATCTAAAGTCCTCGCAAAATGAGGGTGAAATCTCTAGGCAGTGTCTTATCTACTATTCTATCTACCTTCTAAAAATTACATCGACATCTTAAATCAAACTCTCTTCATATTGCGAGAGGTCGGCGGTGAATTTTTGGTGCCCACAATTTTAAAAAATGATTAGTTTGTTTTCATTGATTTTTCATGGGATGTACAACTTATATGCAAATATGTAAAATTGATGTACAACTTAAATTAATTTGAATGTCTAACAAGTAATATATGAAACATATAATATGTAATATTGATGTACAACTTAAATTATTTTGTAACATCATAAACTCCTTAAAATATATGCAAAAAATATATATATATATATATATATATATATATATATATATATATATATATAAGAGAGAGAGAGAGAGAGAGAGGAAATATGCTTAAATAAGTAAGAATTTTAATTATATGAACTTTGGCCATGGGTTATCTGTAAATGGATGGCTTGTAAAAAGGATTATAGGTCAGAATGAGGAAGACTGTTTAGCCTGAAATTGACAAATTTAATATAAAAAATCACTTTTGTCAAACCAAAACCATTAATCTTCCAGCGATAAAATTAAAATGATAAATAAATAAATTTCTCCCAAAAATAAAAAAGTAAATTATTTTAAGCCGACGCTATTTTCAGGCTTTCTCCTTAAAATCTTCTTATTAAACAAAGAAGGATTTGCATTGTTTGATTTAACTTGCTAAACATTTCAAGATATTATAGGAAAACTTTACGTTAGGGTTCTTAATATTCCCATTAGCATCAAAAGACAACAAAATGTTTTTAGAGACCTCTCTATATGGAAAAATTAAGCAAAAATCTTTATTGTTATAAGAAAGTATTTATCACAATTCATAAAATAAGATGATATAGTCCAATAATGTTATAAGCAAGGCTTCAACAGCCATGATTTACTTATTTGGAGAATAATTTTATAGATATACATAAATAAAACCATATGTGAGTTTATTTTATAGCATTTCTCTTTATTTATTGCTTGTTTGTAAATAATATGTATTGAAAAGTTGATAATTTTGTTTTAAAGTATTTATTATCAAAGCAAAATCATTCAAAATTAACTATGATTTTTATCACTTCTAATCACATAATAGTTCTTATAAATTTATAAATTTATTTTTTAAATTTAATTTTAACTTTATAAGCCTTTGGACTATTTAAGTTTAGTTTGTTTGATCTGATATCAATATTTAGAGTTAAGTTTATATATATATATATATATATATATATATATATATATATATATATATATATATATATATATATATATATATATATATGAAAAATTCAAAAATAAAATGAAATAATTAATTCGAGCTTCAAAAAGTCACAATAAATCACACAAGAACCCAAAACTATAAATAGCTTCTCTTCTTATTCAATAATTAGAGAGGAATCCAATAAAATAAAAAGGTATAATTTATGTTAAATATTTTGAGAGTAATTTAAACTTTATTGAAAATCTTATTTTTATACTAGACAAAGAGGATAGAAGGTATTTGATTGTGATGTATTACTTTTCCTTATATTATAATGTAATATTTTAGGTTGGTTATAATTTATTTTTTTCATAGACTAAATGTTAGGATGTTATTTATTAGAACTATTTTTTTTTTGAAAAGGTTATACTTAAAGGGGTACTATAATAATTTTAAAATTGACAATCTTATTCATAGGACTTTATTTGATTAATTCCCTAAACATGGTTGATTAGTATAAGTAAGCTTGGCATATGCTTGTGCTAAGTCTAAATATATGTGATATAACTACCTATATGTATGTTTCTACAACTAACCTCCATTTTATAAAATTTAATTTGGTTTAATTTTAAATTTTCAAATGTCATTGACACTAGAACTAGGTTAGGACATGGGATTTATGATGAGCAGTGGCTAAAAAGTAAAGACTTGGGAGGCCCTATGATGCTTGAAATGGCAATACCATGGAAGAGAAGAAACATTGATGTTTAATGTATAAGACCAAAGTTCAACTATCCTTTTTTCTCATCTAGGGTGTATAATGGAACTTGATCACATTGGGCTATCATATATTAATTTAATTATTTGATACAATGCATACTTTATATTGTTCACTAGAATTACATGATTTTACAAGCTTTCTTTCTATGATGATGTTTAATGTATGTAGCCTAGATTTTCATTAGGCTCTTAAAAAAATTTCTACCTAATTAAAATTAATAAACTCATAAGTTAAATTAAAATAACTCATAAGTAATCACATTTGAAACCCTTGGGATTAATGAAGTAGAATTGACAAGAAATCCCTAAATTTGCATAATCAAAATGCATATTATTCTATTACTTTGTAAAGGCCCTTCACTAATTACTCAAAATAGAGCATCTGCCTAGTGAGGATGACCACCTTTTCTTAGGAAAGATTACCTTCTAATTTGATTTGGCCTATAATCTTTTCTAATATAATATATATGTAGGCATAAGTTCATACCCAAATCTCTAAAATAAACTTGGTGTCTAATAAAATATGAGAAATTATAAAATTGATGTATTAATTAAGAACATTTCATACCAGACAAGATCCTAGATTAAGGAGTGAGTTTATGTTCCTGGATTCCTTTCTAGATTAATAAGAATCTATCTTGCATCTTATAAGATTGGTCATATAGTTTTAAAGCGTAGGTGGTGTTTGTTGTAAATCCATCAAAGCATATTATAAGTTTAAGAGAGTCGATATAGGTTCATATTCCCTCGTGAAAATAAATTTAATTTTTTTTCATTAGACTAAGTCGAGCTTCTAGTTTTGTTAACCCGGACCCAGTCCTAAGACTAAACTGGGAAGCAAATTAATTTGATTTGAAAATTTGATTAATTTGAATATATTTAAGAGCTTTAGATCCTGTCAACTCTATTTAGCTGCTAATAGAGGATTAGATTTACTATCACCTAACAGAATCAGTTTCTCAGATATTTCACTTATTTGAACTCTTATTATAAGTTTTAGGTTTTGTTGAACCACCTCTAAGAATAAATTGGAAGCAACCCAACATCCTTAAACACTTGAATTTAGGCATTCAACATATTATTGGGGCTGATATGGATGTATATTAATTTTAGGTAATTTTATGTAGGTTTTTAGGTTTTGTTAACCCGCACCCAATCCTAAGACTAAACCGGGAAGCAACCTGCACAGCATCCTTAGACACTTGAATTTCAGCATTCAACATAGTGTCGGGGCCCATGCAGGTGTATTGTAATTTCAGGTAATTTTATGTTTGAATTATTAGATTGATTTCAAGTTTTTCATTTAATTCCAACTTTAGTCCTCTTTAGACATTAAAATTTGTACTTGAAATCTCTATGTCCCACGCACAGTGTTTATAAAGCTAATTTCATCTAATTAATGAAATCATTAATTTTGAAAATCATAATTAGGATGAAATTCCTTAATTTTTGATTAAAGGTAGCCCTATGATTTTTGTAGAATTGGATTTAGTATCTTCTTCTATCTGCTCATACAAAGAGTTACAGATCCAGTGGTGAAGAAGGCATTGTGAATTGATCTAATATCTTATTAGATTTTTTAGATTAATATTTAATATATTCCAATTGAGCCTGCGCAGCCTTTTCAATTATTAAAATTTACACTTGAAATCTCTATGTCTGAACACATGTAGGTATTTATAGCTTAGATAATTTCACCCAATCAATGATTTCGTTGATTTAGTATCGCCTTTTGTCTGCTTGTACAAAGAGTTATAGATCTGATGGCGAAGAAGGCATTTTGATTTAGATTATAGTTTAACACACTACTGGCACTTAGTTTACTTGTTGAGTTTTTGTAATTTTCTTAACTTGATTATGCTCAATTTACATCAATTTTGATAAGTTATGCCGATTTCAGTGTTTGTTGCTTTTGCCCTACTCATGCTTATTAGCTTCCATAGTAATCACCTCCACATTTGTATAAGAGTTATTAAACTCATTTTGGATTCATCTTGAGATTTTGAGTTTTTGCAAGTTTGTTATGAGTTTAGCATTAGTCCCTCCTTAATTCCAATTAATGCTTGCTTAATTTTTAGAAATTTATAAGAAAAGGGAACTCACTTTACCGCTTCAATTTAAGTCATAGAGAATTGCAATTAGTATTAGCCTTCCCCAAATTTTACTTGCATTTTAAATGAGCATTCCATTTTAAAAAAAAATTGCTTTAAAGGCTTCCCCTTTTTTCTTTGATGTTTTTTGTTTAAAATTAACTATCGGTTTCCCTACTTAGCATTCTTAAGTTAATTCATTTCACTCTCCCATTTTTCCTAAGTCAAAAGATTTGGATAATTTTGGCCTCTTGCGTCATCCATGTAGAGTGCATCGGTGTTTTAGCTTTTCTGCGCCCTCTTGAGTGTGAGTGGTGTCTTACATTTTTCATCTCATCATGCCCTCTTGAGCATGAGGCCTTTGACTAAAGAATACAAATGCAATATATATTCATTCTCCCCTTTTTTTCTAAGTTTAGAATTTAGACAAAATTTTGCGACCTCCGTCATCCCCTGTGGGCTACATCGGGGGTGTTTTGGCTTCCTTGGTACACCCTCTTGAGCATAAGAGTGTGTCTTCGACACCACAAGGTTTTCATCTCGTCATGCATTCTTGAGCATATGAGTCTTTAGACCGAAAGAATACATACAATGCAATATATATTTATTCCCCACTTCCTTTTTTTTGAAGTCTAGAAATTAGACAAAATTTTGGCAGCATTTCATCTAGGGGGAGCGACATCTAATAGGTGTTTGGCTTACTCGGTATGCCCTCTTGAGTGTAACGAGCGGTGTCTTGTGACACCACAGCCAACTTTTCATCTCGTCGCACCCTCTTGAGCACAACGAGGTCTTCAAACCTGTAAAGAAACACAAGCATACAATGTATATCCATTCACAGATCCCACATGTTCTGACTTATTTTACGGTGCACTGTAGTGCTCAGCAAAGGAACAAGGTTGGGTTGCGATTGGGAATGCAAGGCAAGGAGTGCGACACCAGAAACTGAAAGAAGAATTCTCCTCTTGATGATGTTCTTCCCCCGATTTGCGGCAAAGCGAAAGTGGGATGGGAAAAAGGTGAGGAATGCAATGCCAAAAATCAAAATAAGAATTTGCCTCTTGATGATGTTCTTCTCCCGATTTGTGATGAAGCGAAGGTGGGATTGGAAAAGGTGAGAATCACCAAAATCAAAGGAAGAATTCCTCTTGATGATGTTCTTCCCATTTCTAAAACAAAAAGTGGAAGGGTTATGGGGAGTGCGACGCTAGAAACCAAAGGAAGAATTAGCCTCTTGACGATGTTCTTTCCCCGATTATGGTGAAGCGAAAATGGGATGACTAAAGCGAGGGGTGTGACGCCGAAAACTAAAAGAAGAATTCACCTCTTGACGATGCTCTTCCCCCGACTGTGGTGAAGCGAAAATGGCAAAATTTGAATGGCTTGTGGGCTTGAAGGTTTACATGAACAAACAATGGTAGTGGGTTATAGTGGATCTGAGTTGGTGGGCTCGGGCAAAGGAATGTGGGCTAATGGTGATGGTGGGAATGAGCTACTGGCCTGTGTTCGAATGGTTTTAATACCAAACAAAGCGGAACCTGGAAGGCCGTGGAGTGCGTCATCACGATAGGTGGGAATGATGTCAGTCGATGGAACACGTGAGTGGAAGCGAATTGGCAGCGTCATGGGTGTGGAGCGGAGGCGAGGAAGGTGGCGAGAGCTAGGAGGATGGAAAGCGGTCCGGTTGATCTGTGGCGTGAAAAGTGTCAAGAGTGGCGGATGCTTCAGTTTTGATGGTCGCGATATACTGATAAAGCGAGATCGTCACGTCTTGGAAAGTGGAAGCGTCGGAGCTTCTGGAAAGCGCAAACCTCTGGGTTAGTCTGCGACAGGAAAAAATCTGGTGGAAGCAGATGATGGGATATGAGACCTGGGTTCTGGGATGCTGGCGGAGGAAAAATTGAAAGGAGGAGAATTACCTTGTGTTAGAGAGGAGAATCTGATAGAGAGAAATGAGTGGGAGAGAGAATGAGGAGAATCAAGGAGGAATAATGGGGAGTGGTTTTTTTCAGTTTTTATTTCTTTTTTCAAAATGAAAATAGAGTTGTGTGTGAGGGCCAATTTGGGAATTTTTTTATATAAATTTTGAATTTACTAAATGGTTTAAATGTGGATTTCACGCCGATAAATGCACGTAGTCAATATATATATTGATTTAGGGTAATTCCATTATTCTGAACACAATCGCACAGTCTGTTTCACGATCAGAGGCCGTTTGGTTCAAGTAGGCGCCAAATTGAGTCAATTTCAGCTCGAAATGTGCATCACCACTTTTGACAGCTCAATTTTCATGCACTTATGAATTGAGTGCGAATAATCTTATTTGATAGATTTTAGTTTTTTGAAGCCAATGACATGATCAATTTTATGAACGGAGGTCATTTCATTCTCGTTGGTGCCTCCTGACCTTGATATGCATGCAGGTATATTTATATCCTAACTTCTCGAGCACTTAATCAGTTGCTTATCAAGTCATGTAATATTTATATCCTGACCAATTTCAATTTTTAAACACGATGGCAAAGTCCATTCATCTATCGGAGGTCATTTGAGTTGATTTTGATGCATCGGTCGTTTATTGATTTGTATGTTGTCACTTCAAATCACTCAATATTAGCATAGACTCATCCGAATTGAGCGCATATAGTCTCATTTGATATATTTTGATGTTTTGAAGCTAACGGTGCAATCAATTTCATGAACAGAGGTCATTTCATACTCATCGTAGCTTCCCAACTTTGATATGCTTGTCGACACATTGATAACTCGAGCGCTTAATCGATTGATCATTAGATTTTGCAATATCTATATTCTAATCAATTTTAATGTTCAATGTGTGATGAATTAGTTAATCGATCGAGGTCATTTTGACCATTTTCAATGACATCCAGTGTATTTTGAGCCTCAATTTGCATTGTCACCTCCGAAGTCCGTCGAATTTGACTTGTGGCTTATCTTGACTTATGACACATATGTGGAGGTCAACAAAAAGCATTTTCTCTTCCTCTCTATCAAAGGGGTTGCAACATTTACTTTCTCTTCTTTTTTAAATCTAACCTTATATTACCTTACCATTGAATCATGAGTTAAGTAAACATTTTATAGCGATATAATGGACATAGGTTAGTTAACTGAACTACTCTAAAGACAAATTGATTGGTATTCCTTCTCCCCTTTTTTCATCTTTCCTAGTCTTCATTTTCCTCCTTATAAAGTAATCCTTGGGCCCAATGTATTTCCCTTATATTTACTTGAACCTTCGACAAGTGTCTTCTCCCTTACTACATTGTTTCAATAAGTTATCACATTCAATAACAAAAACATGATTATAATGACATAGTTTTGGGACATTTGAAGTTTTTCATAAATATCATTAAACTTTTGTGCCGCATGATAAATATAATAAAATTTTCAAGCCTTTACGAAGCAATTGTGTTTTCTTAATGGTTAATGAAGTTTATACAAGCACGAAAAAAAAATTTCATCAAAAATAAAATTCCATGAGACTTACATCTTTGTTCCATATTAAAAATAACTTCATATTTTGATTAATACTAAAATTTTGAGGGATTTTAAAAAGTAGAAAGCTGTTTAACCATGTTTTAAAGAGAACTTAGGATAATTTAGCCATCCAAGATTAAATATGTTAGAGAATGGACTACATGATAGCGTGTTTTGGTTCCCCACAAATTGAGCTTACTCCACTTAAGATCTTGTAAATGGATTGTTAACTTGGCACTTATATGTTAAATGAGCACTGCCAAAATAGTTCACATGTTAATAATAAAATAAAAAGTGCAATGATAGTAAACAAACTCAATCACTTTGTCAATATTGTCAATATGACCACTTGAGAATTAAGTGCAAATATTTGATCCACATAAAAACTCTTGCTATTTTTCTTTGGTATAATCTTTAGTTTGTGGTTGTGTTCATGATCATTTTGTCTAAAAATTATGTGTCATTTTCTATGTTTCATTCATGAAGCTTTCATGTAGTGCAACATCATTCATAAGCTCCACTAAGCCATTATAAAAGTAGTATGCACTTCCACCCATATAAGTAGCTTGTATGTGGCATTTTATAATAATTTTTATTTTACTTATTACAATAAAATGCATAAGTAGAGTACACAATCACACATAATAAAGTGATTATATAAAAATAATTTTAGATATAGTTTGTTAAATTTGACCATATTTTGAAAACCAAGAGCCCCATCTCAAGATTTCTTATTTTTTCCTTGACTACCCCCCTTCCACCAACATGACTCCACACAGCCATGAAGGAGAACCTCACCTGCACATTTCATAGTTTCTTGTCCACGATATAGGTATTTTAGTCCAAAGCAAAATTTTGTTAGATCTCATTGTATATGATTTTATTTTGTATGATGAGCTTATATAGGTTTATTTTTAGGGTAGATTGAGATTATAGTACCTTTGTTTTATTAGATTTGTGTATTTTGTGAATGCATATGAGATTTAGGGTTTATGTTAGGGTTTTATTATCATTTAGAGGTTATAATTATTCTTATTGAATATGTAAGTTTAGTTATGAAGAAATATTGATATGGGGTTTGCAAAATAATTTTGTGAATGTATATGAGATTTAGGGTTTATGTTAAGATATTTTTTATTTTTTGGAGGCTATAATTATTCTTATTGAATATGTAAGTTTAGTTATGAAGAAATATTGCTATGCGATTTGCAAAATAAATTTATTGACTTTGTAAAATAATTCCAAGTCAAATGCGAGAGTGTACATTCTCTTGAATTGAATTTTTTCTTTAACGAGGTGAGATAAGAGATTCTTGGTGTTGTGCTGCTATTAGTTAAAAATGAGTTTAGATACTGTCTGCATAGTTCTATATTATGCTGGTAAACTCGATGTAAGTGACAATTTTATTCTAACTTATATCGGTGAAAAAATCATCCAATCCAGATCCCACGGTGGATTAACTTCATGGAGTTGCATAAGTGAATTATGAGGTTGTTGAAGTTAGGTCCAACAAAGTTCTATGTTAGTCTTATAGGTCATTTTTCCTATTGGTGTTGAATTTATTGAAACTCACATTATTGATGATGAAGTTTGTGAGTTTGTAATCAAAGTAGCATGTGTGCAGCCTATTTTAATTTATGTTCTAGTTGAGGAACTATCAAATGAAGAAAGAGAGGTGGAAAATATTGAGGAGTATCAGAGAGTTCCAATTAGTACGAGTACATCATACCGACTTCTCAACTAAGTACTCAAGCGAAGCATCGGTCACGCACCAAAAAAATTCTTATTGACAAGTTCTAGTTTTATGGGTGACCCTAAAGGTGATCACATAAATTCAGTATCTTTTGGAAATGATGGATATGAAACTATGCCTACTACAATAAGTAGTGAAGCTGATGATGAGGATGATAGTCTACTTTAAGGGCCATAGATCCATCTTTCAAGGTCAGAGACTTAATTAGGGACTACTCAGTTAGAACAAGTCATACTGAAGAGCACTTGCTATCTAATAATGAGTACATGCATCGATCAAATAACTAGAGAATAGGATGAGGAGCTTATATTTGATGGGTGGTCATATCAATTAACTTTTGAATAAGAAAATTGCATTTCATATGAACCGCTAGAATGTATGTACTTTCATGATAAGAGATGCGTTTATTGTTCAAGGTTGGGCTACAAAACAATGTTGAATATGTGATATATGCTTCAAATAAATTAAAGTTCACTATATTGTGTAATTAAAATGCTCACTCAACTACACATTGTATGTGGCGTTTACATGCAAGCTCAAGTAAGAGATTGGGTGGTGCATGGAGGATTGATATTGGCTCACCTCATATCAGAGTCATTCGATTGCTCAATGTTGGACACGAATGTCATATGTTTTATCGTTATTTCATTCAACTTACGATTAGTCAAACTAGATTTAAAGTCCAAAGAAATTATAGGTCATATCTAGTCCAAATTTAATATAAGAGTGTCTTATATAAAGATGGGATGCATGAAAGATAGTGAAGGTAATATTTGGCAGTTGGGAGGAATCTTCTTGATCCTTTAAGAAATTCATGGGTGTTGTATGTTCAGCTATGTCATAATCAGTATACCGAGTTCACTCAATAAAATCAAACATATTCCAACAATTGTGTTGGTCATTCGAGCCTTCAATTACATGTTGGCAATACTTTCACCTAGTTTTATGTCTTGATGGGACTTTTCTCCTAGGTAAGTATAGGGGGGCTCTACTTAGTGCAGTTAGAATTGATGCCAATAATGATTTATTTCCAATAGCATTTACAGTAGTGGAATCAAAATGTATTGAGTCATGGGTTTGATTTCTACGGACATTCTACGACTTATTCCCACTAATCTCTACAAGAGGTGATATGTGCCTCATATCTGACAGGCACGTAGTATTTATTTGTGGGTGTAGGAAAATATTATCATGGGTGACGCATCACTTTTGCCTCCGACATTTGAGGGAGAATTTCAAAAAGGCTGTTAAATAACTTGGAGTAATATATGCTGACTTCATTGCTACAAAATATATGTTGTAGGTAATACTGATGAAATTCACATTTTCAAAAGGTATATGACTGATATCAATAACATCAAGCAAGAGGCCTACGATTGGCTTGTTTCAAAGGATGTGCAACAGTGGTCTCTAACCCACGATGATGGTGATTGATATGGCATCATGATCATAAATGTTGCTTAATGCTTTAATGATGTACTTAAGCAGGCACGTGACTTGCTAATTCAGGCATTGATCACTGCAATATACTATAATATTGTATCCCTGTTCATGAAACTTGAATCACTAACAACTCTAGCCAACCAGCACGACTCCAAATTTTTTTCACATGCTAAGAATATTCTGCAGAGTAATGAACGTGAGCCAAGGAGATTTCCTGAGCTAGTACGAATAAGCACTAATGAGTACTAAGTGTTTGATAGATCCAGTAGAACCTTCAAGGTTGAGCTGTTACAAAATCATGTTTGTATGTGTACATGTAGACAACCATAATCTTATCACATTCCCTCTCTTCATGTAATTTCTGTGTTGGGACAATGACATTTGAGTCATGTGCAGTATGTCTCGGCCTATTACACTTTAGAGTATTATAGTAACACCTACTAGAGAGAATTCCATGTCATCCTTAATTGTGATGAGTGGTCAGAATACATCATCACTAGTAGCTACAGGGATTCCTATTCAGATCTCCTCGAGCTTCAGTTTACTATGCATGAGAGCATACATACTCTTTATTATTGGTTGCTTCCTTATGCCAGACACATCGAGGTCTGAGGTTCACTTGTTGTATCTACCATTATTAGAGGATGTTGATACATTTAGGGAGTTCTCGTTGAGATCAGTTGTGCTTTCTCATTTGCACAGGGAGCTACATGAGATGACGAAGCCAAAATGCACGAATATGGCTGGATGTCTACATTTACTGTAGGTATGGGCATGAGAGCACATTCATGTTGGTAGACCTACATTGCATATATCATTCCCTATAGATATAGATGGTCTGAGTGTGGGATGTCGGTGGAATGAAGGGTATGTCCGAGAGATGATACCACCCACATCAGTGCCTACAAGGATGAATTAGATGGGCTGTTGCAAAGTCAGGCACGTTGCATTGTAAACTTGTTTGTTGAATCCACTATTATAATTACACAATAGACCTAATATTTCTTTTAAACTATGCACATTATTTGGGAGCCATATGGACATCATATCCATGGATATATACTTACAGTGATGAGATATGGTATGAGTACTATTGATGAGTTGAAAATGAGTTGAGTTTACGCGTCATTGTGCTCAAGCAGTTCGGCCTTCCACCTATGACTGATATAGCGATGGTAGATTCTTCCTTCGTGCGGGTGGATGGTCAAGGGAAAAGCGGATATGTATTGGATCAATTACCACCAAATATACATTACGTGGTGGGGAGCCGTGATTTAATTATGGTGGTAGATTCATCTCAACACGATATTGGGCTAAACTCTACATGTTGAAGGCACCAACAATTCCCCAAACAATTATAAACCGACCTATGACTCTCGCACAGTTGACCTCACTTTTAGTTCAACTTTCTCATCAGATCTAGGACTCTTATAGACACTAAGAGCTCCTTAGTCTTAAGACACTTCTAGTGATTAGGTGAACACTTAACCTAAGCTTAGAGGCTTAAAAGAGTTAGCCATAGGAATAGGTTATGCCTTTGGGATTTAGGAAGACTTTCCTACCCTAGCCTTAAACCCAATCCTTCCTTCCACTTAAACCAAACCTTAAATTCAAATCCAAAATCATAAATCAATTAAATCAAATGATTGGAAACCCATGATCAAATTCAAATTCTAAAACCCTTCCTAAGCCCATTGATTTTATCTTGTGGACTTAGCCTTAACCAAATTCAAATCAACCCCAATTCAATTGATTTTTTTCAAATATCTATTCAATCTCAAATCAAATTCAAAATCAAATCCAACTCGAAGTGACTAGAACCCAAAATCAAATTCAAATTTCAGAATCCCTTCCTAAGTCATATGAACTACCTTCATATGCTTAGCGAAAACCCCCTTTAAACCAAATCAAACATGATTGATTTCTTCATAAATCAATCATTCATTCATTTATATTCACAAATATAAATGAAATACAAATTCAAACCATTCAAATCAAATCAAACTAAATCAAACCAAATCAAGATCTTTCTTAAGCCATATGGACTTACCTCCTGTAGCAATTGATGGAAGAACAACAATTTAAATTAGATAAACAATATTAATTGGTATTAAACTGAACACTATCATTATGAGTAAAAACCATTATATCACATCACCTAATTGATATTTAATATTGAAATATATATATATATATATCATATGCTTGTGATTATTGATTGATCAGAATATTAAACATCACATGAATGCATAGTGATAAAAAAATAATAATTATGTCATCTATGAATCTCACATTCACATAAAGTATTTATGATTTTATATAAACTCTATTAAATAATATGGCATAGTATATAAATATTCACTGTAAAATATATTATATTTTAGATGATTTAGTTGATAATCCTATCATAATAGTCATATCATGTATGTAAAATATGTTTAAAGATTTTTATATGATAACCAATTATCCATTAATTGTGCATACTAGGAGAATTATGAGGGGTTGATTAATCCACTATTGCTTTAAATTTGATGATTATTTTCACAAAAAAACATCCAATTTTATTGAAATAATTGTGCCATCTTTAATGCTAGTGTTATGTAAATGAAAGGATTTGCCACCCACAAATATTATTATATTTTAGCTACGAAAAAATTTCATTAGTAAAATGAGTAATACGCGTCAAAACATTTGACATGATGGTTGGGAGATTCCCATTCTTTGTCCTGACTCGAGTTATAGCGCACAAGTGTGTGCATTTGCTTTAATTGGTTCAAATTCGAAAAAAAAGAGTAACAAAAAGTAGTAGTTGTAGTCAAATTAATTAAGAAATAAAGAAAGCAAATTAAGTGTGTTTAAATCGTATAACTGTGATCAATATAGGGGAAAAAATATACAACCAAGAATGGAAAAATAAAGCCTTTTTAGGTTCTCTAATGTCGTTGGGAGCCAACTACAATGCTGAGCACCACTCATTTGCTGCCACCACCTCCACTCACAACCCCAAAAATAATGTACATTACATTTGTTCTATCAAATAAAAAAAACTCTTGTATTTGTAGAGTTTTCAACCATGAGAATTCCCATCAGAAACAAATCCTACTGAAAAGTTATTGGTAATTTCACTGGCAATTTCTAACGAAAAAAATCTGAAATCATTAATAACTATTTTTTTCTTATAGTGATATGATAACTTAGTTTAAGAAGAAGATTATTTTTATGAGCTAGTATAATTACATACATCATAATTATGTGGCTCTTTCCTCAAACTTAATCGCTAACATTTACTAAAGGAGCTTAATTAGAGGATCAATTTGCAACTCATTTTTTATAGACATATTTTAGCTTTCTAATTTTTAGAAAGTGATTAGGACTAGAATATATTAATAGTCTCTTAATTCATTGTCTATTTATAATCTCTTGAATTTATTTATCTAAATAGAATAAAATATAACTAAAATTTTATTCGCTTGATATTTTTACATGAAATGTCCATCTTTCATTATACTAATGAAATTTATTTTATATACATGGCATTTTTTCCTTCCTTCTATGACCCTTTTTTTTTTTCTAAAATCAATTAGAAAGTAGGTCTAGTGAATTCTATCAATGTATGACTTTATATTTTACACATTAGAAAGAAAAAAAATATTAAAGCACTTATCAAATTAGTATGTCTTTAATAATATCATAAATATTATTCTATAAAGCATTAAAATTATGATTGATGATACCGTGATCTCTATTAAATCCTAATATACATATTAGAATTTATTAGAAAAAAATAGGACAACATCAATCTAATTTTTAATGAGTTATAGATTTTATTTATGTTGTTAAAATTTGTCGTTAAATCCTCCAAAAGCACATGTTTAGACAATAAGAAATTGGAACACTAGGTTATAACCTTAGTTGCAAAATCAAACTTAAAATGATGATATAAGATTCAAAATAAAGTTTGAATAAGGTTTGATAAGGCCCTTTTTATATATTTTAATCTACTATGAATAAAATTTGAACCTAAATATTTGGTTCAAATAATTCAAACTAGGTCTTAATAATAAAATCAAAATGAGGTTTAAAATAAAAGTTCAAATTTAGTTTGAGCTAAAATGTTATTACTCAAATCTAAGATTTAAACATTAAATTCAAACATGAGCTTTGATTGATGTAAGTTTGTTGACCTCCATATATGCTACATGAGTCGAGTAAAGCCTATAAGTCAAATCTGAAGAACTTCGGATGTAATAGCATGCAAATCGGGATAAAATGCAGTGGACTTTATTGAAGTCAATCGAAATGACCTCCGATCGACAAACAAACTTTGACATCATGTTCAAAACATTGAAATTGGTTAGAATATAAATATTGCATAATCCAACGATCAACCGATCAAGCGATCGAGCTATCAATGTACGATGCGCATACCGGAGTCAAAATGTTGTGATGACCCTCAAATGAACTCCGTTCATGAAATTGATGTGTCCTTAGCTTCAAAACATTAAAATTTATTAAATGAGACTATCTGTGATTGATTTGGATGAATCTATGTGATGATGGAGCAATCAGAAGTAATAATATACATTTTGAGCTAAAATTGACCCAATTTGACGTCGACTTGAAGATCAAATGGATTTCGTTGAATCTATAACGCCAATTTACTCCCGAATTGACACCCATATTATGTGAGTTTGATTTTGGCAAGGTTCTGCACAAATCTCAATGCAATCAAGCTGCACAAAAATAAAGAAAAATCATATGTTTATTTTAATCTGATTGGACACAATTTTAACAATTGATTTACCCTAAATCAATTAAAATTTTTGGAGATATGATATGAAGTTAATTAAATTAAATTCCTTCCCAAATAATCAATAATTTTGGATTTTAGATTTCAAAATCCGGCTAACTATTGGATAAAAAAAGAAAATTAATTAATATATAATTAAGGGCTTTAATCTCTATTTTCTTTCAGTTCATTTTTCCTCAATTGCTCAATGATGGTTTTAACAACCGTTCCCTCCCTTTCTCCAACAAACCAAAAGAAAACCACTCCCACGATTCTCAAAATGGAAGCTCAGCCTTTGTCCATTTTTGCCAAAACCGAAGCCCTTCCTCCTTGATTTTTTCCCTCCACTTCTGGCATCCCCTTCTCTAAAATCGAAGGGGTTATGTCTAAGATGTAATGCTATGTCATGAGGACTTCTCCATATAAGATCCTATTATTAATCATTCTCTCCTTGGCAGAAGAGCTTCAAGGGAAACTTACTGGTGAGAAATGGCCACCTCCGACGAGAAGAACGGTCAATTCTATTCCATGTCAGGTCTCAAAAAAGAGTGCTCCGATGCTGAACTCCAGAATGCATACAAGAAGCTTGCTTTGAGATGGCATCCTGATCGGTGCTCTGTGATTGGAACATCCGAGTTTGTCAAGGAAGCAAAAGAAAAGTTCCAAGAAATCCAAGAAGCTTTTTCCATTCTATCTAACTCCAATAAGAGATTCCTATACAACGTGGGAGTTTATGAAAGCAATGATGATGATAAATGAATGGGAGACTTTTAGATGAGATGGTTCAAATGATGAGCAAAGCTCAATGAGAAAGATGGATAGCTTGAGGATCTGTAAGATGTTCATGGATATGTTTGAGGCCACCTACGGATTGCAACAATGACTATGGAAAACACCGTGGTTTGCTCACTCGCACCAAGAAGTAAGCCGCAAGAGTTCGAGACTCCGCTAGTTTCTACCGAGGTTTGAAGGTCTCCATGCTCATCGATGTGATGAGATGAAAATTGGCTGAGGTGTTTCAAAACACCTACCATCACTCATCATGACTGAAACCCAAAAATTGTTAAATTTGACACTTATGCCAAATGTCTAAATTTTGATTGAAATTTGGACTTAAAAAAAGGGAGAATAATATATATATATATATATATATATATATATATATATATATATATATATATATATATATATATATATATATATATATATATATATATATATATATATAGATATATATATATATTTTCTTTATACAAGTGATCGAAGACCTTTATGCTCATCGAATAAGGATTGAAATTCAAAGGTGCTTCAAAACACTAACCATATTGTCATGAAAGCCAAAAATAGTGATGTAGCCCCTATGGGATGACATCAAATACTCGCTAAATTTCATCAAATTTTTGGGACTTAACAAAAAAAATGATTAACATTATGTTAAATATAAAATATAAAGTCATAAAGAAATGAATTGGAAATTAAATATAAATAAACTTAAAATGAATTTGAAAGAGACTTGAGTACAAATAAAATTGAAAATCATATTTCAATTAAGAAAATAGGATAAAACTCAAGTGAACCTATAAAACCTAAAATAAATTTGAATTCTTTTGATATACATGAACCGAAACTCACAAGAAACTTAAGATAAATTTGAAGTTCAGTAACTAAATAAATATGAAACTTGATTTGGAGTTGAAGATAAATTCATATTGGATCCGATGTCTTTCTATGTGAACAAATCATATTTAATATCAAACAAAGTAAAGATCTCAATTGAATATTAAATGACAAATGATTTGTGGTAAGTCTAAATATCCAATTTCAAATTGAGAACAAAGGTGCGCAAGTAATTTGGTAGCTTCTCACAAGCACAAAATCAATTAGGCAACTCATGATCATTCATGAATGTAGTATTTTAAAGGATCATTTAGATTTTGTGCTTAAAGTTGGCTTTCAACCACAAGAGATTGGTTGAGTGCTACTTTCAAGCTAAAGTGAAAATCAAATAAAATTCATAAGAGGTTTTCACTATAACCAAATGTCATATTAAGTACACAAGACTCCTTAATGAATAATTGGCTTGTATTCAAAAGAAGCTTGAATTCAAATAAACTTTCTTAAAGTGTGCATAATAAGCTATCCGTAAGAACAAAAAGTTGAATATGACAAGTCGATAAATATTTAAAAGCTTGTTAAATGACTACAAGCTAAATAATCATTGATACTTGAAGAATGCAATGAATAACTTAAATACAAGCAACGATACAATATTTTGAATGCTAATGTAAATCTATTTTTGCTCCAAAAAAATGTCTTCTAATGCCATCGGATCTGCAACTCTTTGTACAAGCAAACAGATGGTGATACTAAATTAAATTTTACAAAAATTATATGGCTTCTTACAATCAAAAATTAAGCAATTTCATTCTAATTATGATTTTTAAAAATCAATGATTTCATTAATTATATGAAATTATCTAAGTTATAAACTACATGTACTCAAACATGAAAATTTAGAGTGCAAATGTTAATTTTAGAAAAGGCTGCACTGGCTAAGTTGGAATTAAAAGAAAATATGAAATTAATCTCATGATTTAGAAATAAAATTATCTAAATTGTTAAATACCCGCATGGGCCCCAACACTACATTGAATGCTTAAACTTAGTGTTTGAGGATGCTGCACGGGTTGCTTATTGGTTTGATCTTAGGACCTGATACAGGTTAACAAAACCTAAAAATCCAATAATAATATTATAAGAATTTCAACTTAGTAATATATCTGAGAAGCTAATTCTACATATGACAATAGATCTGATCCTTTATTATTAAACTAATATAAGATCTAAATAATAGATTAAATGATCAAGCAAATTCACCACCTCGATAATGGCTATGTTGAATGAAGATTTCAACGAGGGAATACTTCCATCAAAATGTGATTCTAATTTTAAATCAAATTAACTCTTAAATTAAATGTCAATCTAAATGCAAAATCTAACATGTCATTAAGTGTTAAATGCTTAAATGAAATTCAATCTATAAAAACATAAATCTAACTCAATTCACATTCCACAACCGTTTGTTAAATGTGATAAATTAAGAAAACTCAAGCTCACAAAGAAGCCAATGTCAAATTAAGTATTCTACTATATTCACTCTCAATCAATCTCATACTAGTAAGGATGTGGCCCATGTCCTCTGACTGCATGGCTTGGCCAGTAGGCTCCACATATGATGCATTTATCAAAGTCCTCGACGGTGGCCGCTAAATGTCACCATTAGATTATGGTCACTATGTATGTTCCCAATGGCTCGCCCTTTGAGATGTGAATCATAAGGTGCACGATAGGGAAAAAATCTTCACAACTAAGGTGAACTTAAACTTGTCTCCTTAGAAAAACACCACCCTAGGTCTATAAGGTTCCCTTGAATGACATAAACCATGACTACTGACAAGAATCCTTAAGTCAAGTTTGGTTGACTATCTCCTCTAACTAAGGCAGATTAGGGACCATGATATCCTGGGGACGGAACCATTGGATCTAGATCGGGTGCATCATCGTTTCCCCAACCATCCGGTTTAAGTTAAAATGATGAATTTCGTATATCTAAAATTTAAACTCCACATGATGCTACTATACGCTTTGCATTTAGCAATCTAATGATTAGCCTTAATCGAAAGTTCTCTCTCAGTATTGAGAGGGGTAATTAACTATAGGTTCTTGCACCTATAGGAAACCTATAACCAGATCTAAAGTCCTCACCAAACAAGGGAAAAATCTCTGGGTAGTGTCTTATCTACTATTCCATCTGCCTTCTAAAATCTCATCAACACATCAAATTATACTCTCTTTAATTGTCGAGAGGTCAGTGGGGAACTTTTGGATCCCACAGATTTCTGGCGACTCCGTTGGGGACAAGATTCTCTTTCCATCTTTGGCTAGTCATATACATGTTATAGTGGTAACAAAATATTTGAAAATTCAAAAAAAAGAATGTATCTATAGAGCACTCCTTTCATTGTTCACCTAGGGTGTGGTACAAACATTTGCTTAGCTAACACATGTCAACACATGAGATGTTGGAGCTATCCAATTTGGTAGCGTGGATTTTCCAAAAAATTATTGTTGTAACTCCTGAAGTACCCACCCATGATGCACTCATCTGAGGTCATGCCGGAAGGCCTCAGTTTACTAAAGCTCTTATTTCTCGTGCTCTCCAACCAATTCAATAACCAATCATTGTTAAGGAGTTCTCCTGATAAAAACTTTAGTTTTTGAAAGATTAGGTCATTCTGAGGTGATAGTTATGAAAAGAACCATCACTGGCAGAAAGTTTCAATCATGCTTGTGAATGTGATAACTCTACTAGTTGAACCTTTCGCACTAGGAAGGCATAATGCTGAAGCCTCCTCTTCTGAAAGAAAATTGAGTAGAAGGCAAAGGAGAAGAAATGTTGAACTACGTGCTCAACAATTACTACCTGAATCACTAGCCATGTGACCAGACTTGATACCAGAAGTGAGTGTTCCTACTCACAGCAAATTTGAAAATCTCAAGTTAGTGAAAAGGAACAGCTCTACTAGTGATATCAAATAATCATTCTGGGAGCAACAACACCAACCTATAACCCCATAAAGGAGGCATCCCGAGACTCTGTCCTCTAGAGTGCACATGGTGTTGAAAGTTGCCAAGGAGAATGGTCTTATTAAGAAAAAGTATCAATGCCTAATTATCAGAGAAAATGAAAAAGATTTACCAAAAAGGCTGCTCTCAATAGGTATTGCTCAATATCATTCTAAGAAATTCCTACATAGTGAGCATCGGGGCATGACACCTGGACTGCATGTTCAGGAATCTGCTATCGAAAGGTCCCAGTAGAAAGAAAAATAAATATGGAGGCCGAAGCCTCGAGAAGAAGTAGTAACACAAAAGATTTTTCATCTTGAAGCAAGCTAACCTAGAGATAGAGAAAGAGAAATGCTAAATTGCTCACAAGCTAATGTTCAAGTAGAAAATTATACAATCATCTATGGAATTAGAAGAGTGTTCTAACCCATAACAGGTTTGATAGCCTGAGATGGGTAAAGTGGAACAACTCTACTAGTCAAATCAGTCCTTCAGACCCAACAATGTTAGGTTCCTTCTAGTGTGAGAAAACTTGAATCAGATATACAAGAGTGCATCGGGTCCTCAAAGTTGTTATGAATAAATGATTGATGAAAAGAAAATATCAAGGTCCTATCATCAGGGAGGCTAGAGTTGCTCCTTCAAGGAGACCTCCTCCTACGACACCGGTAAGATTTCTACTAATTCAAGTCCCACACAATGAGCATCGAGGCATGACACTTGGACCAAAAGTCCAAGAATCTGCCATCAAAATGTCCTGACAAATAGGTAAGCAAATTTGGAGGCCAAAATCTCAAAGTGAAATTGCCTTACAGAAAGACAACGGCGTGACATTTAGACTGTACTCTCAGAAAATCAACTCCTTATGCACTAGTATTTGGAGCTGAAGCATTCTTGCCACTTGAAGTCAAACTACCTTAACTTCGAGTAGCCATCCAACATGATCTTACCAAGATGAGATTGTCTGTCTACATATGGGAAAAGCTTGATGCGCTTGATGAAGTTAAGCTCCAAGCTCAACAAAATTTAGAAGTCTACTAAGAGAGGATGTCCAAAGATTTCGATCATACTGTGAATCCATTGAAATTTTCAAGAAGGGGAATTGGTCATGGTGCGGAGAAGACTAATTATATATGTAACTTTTGCTCAAAAATTCTCTTGTAATACAAGAATGTATTTCTAAAATAAAGCAAACATTCCCCGATTACATATGGGGCATTTTTATAATTATAGTAAAATATTAGGCTTTCCCTTATAAGACACGGAGGCCTTCTTGTTTATATATTCAGGTTGACTTTGCACTTCATGCCAAGATCTCTAAATAAATATACATAATTAAGAGGAAAGGGAGGTAATATTTGATGATATATGATTAAAATTTCTTTTAAATGCACCATGAAAATCCTATTACAGAGCATTTTAGATTTTTGAAATCAATATTATATGTTAAACTCTCTTAAGAGTAAATATATCAACTCAAATATCGATGTATTTGTTTAATCTTAGAATTTTTAAATTATGTTTTAGAATACCCCATGCAAGGGGCCTCCTTTGTATTTGTGGTCACATTGCACTAAGGCGAGATCCCATATACATATTCAAATTATGTATTTAAAGTTTACAAGTCTCAAAGTTCTATGACCAAAAGAGAAATTTTCAAGTGTGTAAACTACAAAAAAATCAAGTTGGAAACACATCTTTCATCCATACATCAAATCTAGGGCTTGAGTGCATAAGGTCAAACTCAACACCCCCAAGTATGGCTAAGTCGCTGACAAATTTGCTTACTCAATATGCCACAAAGGCCACAGTAAGGGATCCTCCTACTATGTTAGTTCAATAATGAGAGCATCCAAATCTCCTGACCCCACCAACTTGGTAAGTTTAATTGGCTCAGACTGGGAGATCATCCCTAATGTTCGTAAGGTCATTTTTCAAAATCTAATAAAAAGATCCTCACTCAAGAAGGCACTAAGCCGAGTTTGGTATCAATATCAAATGCAAAAGGTCAACTCCTTCAATAAGTCTGTTATAGTAGAAAGTAAAGACCAAAGGAAACTCTTCTTCAGTAAGTCTAACCAAGTAGAAAGCAAAGGACCGAAGAAGTCATCCCAATATTTGTATAAAGCCAAAGGCTGAACTAAGGGAGTCATGTCATCAATATGTCTGTTACGTGCAAAGCATAGGACTAATGATTCTTCACCATTGACCCAACACAAGCTCTAAGGGCTAGGTCACCAATAGACATCCTTTATAAGCCCACAGCAAATCTAGAGTAAAAATTTTATCACCGACAAGTCTTCAAGACAAGTGACTTTCCTCAATTAAATTAAGGCACGAAGCCATGATAGATAAAAATACAAATACAAATCCTCAATATGAAGTCTTCAATAAGTCTGTCAAAGCACATGCATAAGACCGATGAGTTTGGCTACTCTTGCTTAGTAGGGCTTGCCTTGAACTTGAAAGTCAGCTTTGCTTTGTGAGTGTTGCTCATAGGAGAGGACTTCAACCCACCCATATGATGATTCCTATCGGCAAGGGGACATCAGGTGCATCAAGCTCAAAGTCTCTACTCCGTCAGACTCCCTTATCGGCCATGCATCCTCTGAAATGAATTTGGACAAAGAATGATTCTTTACTCCACCAAAATCCATCTCATATGCGTTGTCTTCTCCCACCTTGACTTTTTATATTCATAGTGCCTCCAACAACGGAGAGAACAAAGAGCCCTACCCATTGACTTAGATCAAACTGGGAAGTGTAGTCCATTAGGAAATGAATGAAAGTTTGATTCTGATAATTGCCAGAGATAAGTTCAAAGATCATTGGAAAAATGGATGGTTGATAAACAAATGAGGAATTGGCCCAAGCTTGGAAGCTCAAAATAGTTCAGAAAAAGGAGGAAATGGATCACCTATCAAAAGAATTATTGAGTTGAAGGACCAAGTCAAATAGGCCCCAGTCATCATATGCGGTTATTGGACTACTAAAGGAGCACCCTCACAATATGGAATTGAAAGAAAGATGCTACAAATCTCCATGATCTTCTAATTGACAAAAGTGAGAGCTAGATGAAAAGAAAAGTTGGTTTTTTTTCTTTCATAACCATCTAGAGGAAAATCAATCAAAATGTGGTGGTTGCATTGGTTGGGAGGAATCATTGATACTTTCACTTGATCGAGCTTTACCTTTTATTTAGAATAAGCTTTTTCTACACCTACCGCCATTAAAACCATCCAGCTTCTATCTCTATTCCCACTAGCTTGTGCAATTGATAATGCAATCCTTCTTATGATGGAAAAGGAATTACATCCTCAGCTTTAGAATAAGTCTCGATTTCCTAGTTTGCTTGTTGGTTTCACTATGAAATCTTTACATATTTTCTATGTCGCCTAGTGCATCACCATCAGCCTACTTTTTATCCTCAAGCTCCCATGCAAAAAATGCTTCAATTGATTTACGGATGCAACCCATGAAAAGAGTAGTCAAGGTTGGTTTCATTCTCCTCTTCTTGGAATGAGTGAACAACCTTGTCCTTCACCCGCTTCTTGGAACTAGTCAAAAGAGTAGATGTTAGACTTATGCCATTTATTTTGTGCCCATTTGTGCCCCAAACATTGATTGCTTTCACTAGCATTTACCCGATCTAGCTTAATTGAAAGGCTATCTTGATAGAAGAGCTCTAATAGTCACCCATTCTTCCTCACCCTTGGAACCCATCAAGGTCAAGACGATGTCCTATCCTATAATGAGATGAAGGAAGTGCTTGTCTTGCCTCAAGCCCATAGGGATGACTCTTATTAGGATGGTGCTACTCGCTAAAAGATAGGCTAAGAAATGGTCCTAATGCCATTCATTGATGAACCCTTAACCTCAAGAGTCTTGGTTATTTATGCCATCTACTGCTTAACTTACACTAGGGTTATCAAACAGTAGCTTCTCTTGTCCCCATGGCTTACTTGGTCTTTTAAGAAACTCGAGAAACCTCGACAAGGTGCAGTGAGATTTCTATAAGAAATTTCCTACTTAGAAGGGCCCTTCTCAAAGAAAGGTGAGCTTAACCTTTATTAATGACTTGGGAATGGTAACGGGAACAACCTATCATTCCTACTTTTTTTATTCTTTACCATGAAAGAGAGTTATGTGGGGAAAAAGAGATTAAAACCTACAAAGCCACATAACAGTTCCTTTGCCTTTTTTTAAATGGAAAGTAAGTGAATCATCTCATCAATTGGACCCATAGACCAACATAAATTAGGTCGAGAGGTCATTGTCAAGGAGTGATCTGTTATTTGGTCTCGCATAAAAATAACCATTGAGCCAAGCATATTGGTTGGTGTCAGCCATCACTAATGACACACTATTCCACTTAAGAGAATAGTTTTTGGCATAAATGGACTTCTGGAAGAGTAGCCAAGTATTTAGGCTCCACATCTAGTGGACAACACCTCTTGGAAAGTATTTTCTTTCATTATTTGGCAAATGAAGTCGCACATGCAAGAAGTTTTAGAGCAATTTAGCTTGAAGGTGAGTTTTGAGTGCAAGAGAAGGAATGGCAGCCTCCTCCTACCAGGTTGGAAGATGGACCACCAATTCATCACATGGATTTTTGTACTTTACCTTGGGAACAAGGAAGTAACATTTCATGACTTCAATTTGATTGATTGTAGGTTGGAAGCTTGAAGCGCCAACATGTGATTGGGTATCCTTATTAATTTTGGGGTTTTGTGCAGTCGAGGCTAACTTTTCCAACCTTGCTACTCTCCTAGTATATCTCTCATTTTCCTCTAGAGTCCAATAGCAAATTATCATTGGATGAAGGCATATTTCACTACATTATTATCTGAATTCCTTTTTTTGTATCGAATGATGAGGGTTGACATGTTGCGATTCCTCATAAACTATATTTTTTTCCCCAAATTGAGTTGACTTAGCTTGAAAAAGGTAGTTCAAAATTGCCAAAGTAAAGGAATTGAATGCTAATAGTTGAATACTTTTTGGATAGCTCAAGGAGAAAGAGTGGAGCTTAAAGCACCCTTTCTCCATGCTATTTCACCATTCACCATGACATCTACATTAACCCATTAACATAAGACTTTCTTGAGGATGGCATTGAGAAGTAGGGGATTCACCCTGAAGGGTTCAACTTGCTCATCCCTAGCAATAAGAGGAAAGTTTCTCCTTCTTGCATAGTCACGAGCACAATAACCGATGAAGCATCCTGAGTCCGCCTTAAAGTTTTTTTTGGTGAATCTCTTTATCATCACCACTCCCTTCTCAATTGGAAAAAAAGTGTCCTTCTAATTTTCTTGGTGGTTGATGAACTTTCTCCATAGAAGCCTTCTACTAATTGTGAGGCCGTGTCTGTAGATTTCATTTTGTAGCTCTTTCCTTGCCCACTCTTGGACCCACCTCAAACCTAAACACCTTGTATTCTTTTACCTCAGTTTATGCAAGTTTGAATCTTCATCATCAAGAATTAACTTACTTTTGCATGGACCAAGTTTGCCTAGTTTATGCAAACCCTCTCTACATGCCATAATTATGCAGGGAAAAATTACATTCATTTCTCTTTTTTGATCGTCCCAACTAAATTGGATTAGTACATCTGATTATTAAACCAAGTTTTATCATCCACCAATGAAGCTCAACCTAATTTTAAACTTCTTGCTTCAAGGGCAACCTGTCTCCTATGAAGTTCTCTAAGTCCCCACATTTTGCACTTCTGGGCCATGTGCCTTCACATTAGTGAGACACATCATCACCAAATGGAGTTGAAGCTTCTTCAACACCCAATGTCTTCCTTCAACCCATCGATAACACTAAATCCCTCAATGAGTGCATCTCATTTCTCAACCCAATGAGTTACCATCCCCAAGATGAGCCTAGAAGTTTGTAAAAGCTCATACATTTTACCTTTCAAAGTCTACATTTTGGCATCCATCATTTTTCCATCTGTCTTCCCCATCATGTCACATAGCATGCATGGCTATTTAGAGTCTTAGTTTATCCTCCGCCTTCGATGGATCTCACCATGGATCAATGCATACTTGATCCAAGCTTGCTCTAGATAGCTAGCCACACCTTTAATCCCACTTGTGATTTTGAAAAAAAAATTAGGAGGTATTCTCAATCTAAGAAACCATATCTCTTTTCCAATTAGTTCTAATGAAATTAAAGTATGGCTAGCCCTTTATTCCACATTTGTCATTGCCTTTCCTTGTCAAAAGGTAGCATAATATGCTATTTTGGAAACAAGTTTGAAAGGGGGCATCTAAGGAAGAAACTTAATAAGAATTGAAAAGTAACCTCAAAGGGGGGGTATAAGAAAGCAAAGGAAGAGATTTGAAAGCCTCTTCCGATCCTAGACTCTAGTTCGAGTTGGGGCTTAATAAAGTTGATAATGGATGGGAAAGAGGAAGAAAAGTAGATGGATCTCTTTCCATACATACAGAGAAAGAGATCAATAGAGGTTAGTATCAAATAACTAGGGTTTAGCACGCCAACTAATGAAAAGGCTACCCTCTAAAAGAAAGGTTTTCCCAAGCAAGAGTTTCTGTAGTTGGAAGGGTAGCTAAGCTTGCCTCAACTCAATGATACCCCAAGACAAACTAGTGATAAACTTGGACCACACACTTGGGAGTGGATTAGCACTAGTCATGCATCTAGGTGTCTCAGTAGGCTGAGATGGTGAACTTTCAAGCATGACTAACTACTCTATCTTTGGAGAGAATAAGAGGTCTACGTGATGCTTTGGGAAGCAGTAATCGGATTTTGATTGTTGAATTGATTGAAAGAAACTTTGCTTCTATATTTTATATGTGATCTTCGCTTTATGCTGCTGGCGCTTATTTTGCTTGGGATGAGTGTGTGGTGAGCCTTGCTTCTTGAACCACTATTGACACAACCTGTTCATGTTCCACATACTATGAACAAGCAATCAAAAAGGAAAGAGTCACTCAGTTTGTCCATGATGAAGTATAGGGCATCCATCTATTCCGAAAAGGGAAATTCACGATAGAATCTTTAAAGCGTTCACCAAAAATTATTTGATCTTTTCTCTCTCAGGCTATCAAAGAGAATTAAGGCTTTAGCTGATGAAAACTCCATTTGGAAGAACTCCATTGATTAAGTGATGAATAGATGGATGCCCACTCTGCTAAAGTTTGATACCACTTTGTCCTCTTTCCAATGAGAGCTAGACACACGTCCCATATTCCCATGTGCTTTCGGATGTCATTGAAAAGGATCGCTTGAAATAGCATAGAAAAATATGAGATTTTTTTATTGAAGTCTTCAGCTTTAGCTTTAGTGGACTCTTTTGAATGGCGAGTAGTATTGGGTAATTTTGGCAAGCCGACTACTTCCAACAGTAAGGTGTAGAGCAAAATTGTTCTACATTCTTCTATATATGAGATTATTAGGCAGATAGCACAAACCCATGCCACCAATAGCACAAAAGTGCGATGTACAAGTGGAATAAGACTAGATAGATACCTTAATTGAAAAGAAATTTGGGGATAGTTCGGATAAAAGAATTCAATTCATCAAAAATCTTAGCTATCTAAGCTGGAACTTTTACTACGCACCTCTTCTATTCTACTATTTTAAAAAGAAAAGTAATAAAGAAGATTTTCTATTATGAACTCAATTCGGCTTCATTTTTAGTAGCAATTTCAATTGGTCCTTCCACATTCTAGCAAGACCTCGCTTTGTGAACATAGCTCGTATTGAAAGTCTTCTGAAATCCATAAATTTTTCTCCTTTTGGTTCAAGCTATCTGGAACAAGACCTAAATGCTATAAAAAATAGATCTTTAAAATGAGAAAGGAATTGAAGTAGTTGTTATATATATTGTTGCCACTAATTCATCTCAGCATATGAAAGCTTCCATCTAAAAAGAATTTGAGCTTTTCTAGCCAAGTTAAAGACAACGGGAAGTGATAGAAGTGAAGATAGGTTGACTCAACTTTGAGCAAAGAAGCTCTTTGAGAGTGTAAATGTGGGCAATGGAATATCAATATTTTCTGCCTTATTACCATGTATCTAATAAGTAGAAGTATGAGGTCAATAAAATGGATTTTGGGAAGATGCTAAATGCTTTTTTGCTCACCATGAGGGAGGAGAAGTGACTTTGAGGCTTAAGGTAGTTCACCTTAGTCATAATGAGTCAATATGACATCAGGAAGGTAATGTAGCTAAGGAGAGTTGCTTATAAGGAATTTCACTTGTTTTGCTCTTGTCGATGTGATCTTTCTCTTGAAGAAGTGGAGTTGGCTATCATAGATAAGAGTTACAAAAGATCCCCTACTAGGTTTGAAGGAAGAACTCTAGCTGATTTGAGATGAAATCTAGCAATCAGGTTCTACACTAGATAAGAGAGTTGAGATTGAGCTTTCACTAGAAAGAGGAATTGAGAGATAGCTCTCATATCTAAGAATATATATTTTTAGCTTTTCTCAAGATTGAAATGGAAGTCAAAAGAAGCTAAACAAGTGCTCTTGGTCTTATATCCATATCCACTCCTAGCCTTGTTAAATCCAATGTTAGAAAGAAGAGCAACCCAACTTTCTTTTTAGATAGATAAGAGATCCACTAAAGTAGTGGTCTTCTAATTATCCCTCCTTCCCCAACTTAAGAAATGAACGTAAATAACCTTTATGAACATATCCAATTTCAAGAGAATTAGAAAATTTCGGCCATGTGAAAAATGGAAAAGGTGTCAAACTTGTTTTGATACGTAAGGTATAAAAACACAATTTTGAATTGACACCAAGGCCTCCTACTCACCTATTCATGGTTGGTTAGGAAGATTAATAGGTCTTCTTTTTTCTCTTTACCTTAGTGTGACAGAACTAGAGCAATTGCTATGTAATCCCCAAGCTAGCTCAATTGTTATAAAAAGAGAGTGAAAACAATGACTTCCAAAGCACTAGATAAGTGACTCGGTTTAGAGCTCATGGCATAGCTTCAGTAATTCTTAGTAGTAGTCTGATCTATCCTTTACCGTTCATGACTATGATGTTTTGGGTGTAGATGAACAAGTAGTGTGATCTTTTCAAATGAAGAATACTGACAAGGTGTGTGGTTCTTTTTTCATGATAATGACATGGCATGGATCTATTCTGATTCACAAAAGCTCTTTCCACTCTTGGACTCCTCCAAACTCTCCTTTACTTATGACTGATAAGCATGAAAGATTTGCTCATCATGGTAGGTTAGAATATTGACGAAAAATGTCTTTTCCAAGCTCTTTCACTTAGGTGAGTAGTTTGCTTTAGTAAGAAAAAAAAGAGACTTGTCTAGATTTCTTTATGTCAAGCCTCTTTATACTTGCAAGTTCTTCGATCTTTATACCTCATGCTTTAACTAAAGAAAAAATAAGGCTATCATCTACAAAAAGAAATGAGATTGTCATAGCCCTCACATCATTGAGACACTAGCTTCAAAAAAGGATTTATTATTCTCTTCATGGAAATTTGGATTTAAAATTAAATGTCCATAGCATGAGAAAGTCAATCGTGAATGACTTTCACTTAGGATACTTTCAATCTTTGTTGAGTAGTGCTTTGCTTCCTTCCCCATTTATTTAGGTGTAGAAGGACCAGCTTTAAATCTATTCAATGGTAATGGATATAGTGAACAATGACTTTCATAGCATGGAAAATTCACCAGTCATTATGTCTACTGCAAGCAAAGAGTTCACGATGAAATTCAATCAAGATTCGCATTCTATCTTACCTTTTTTGGGTCAATTTCCTCACCTGATCGTAGACCACCCTTCTGCTAATGGTTCCTTTTTAGGTCATCTAATTCAATAGGATATGTCCTCACTCATGGGGAAGAGAAAAAAGGCATGATTTGGGGATTTCTATTCTATATGCACCTAGCTATATACGCCCTATCAACAGGTAGAAGGATGCACAAGATCTTCAAATGGATGAATCCACTTGTCTAGGAGATGGTGAAAGCCTCTTCAACCATTGAAGGTCCAGTGCATTACATGTGTTCATGACCTTTTTTTGTCGATCGATGGGAAGAGAAGGCTATTGAGGAGCTAGCTTTATGTTGGCTAAAAGATTACAAGGCACCTTCATTAGTTGGAGTCTAGAATTCTTATACAACATCATTAGGATAAGTACCATAAGTGTTATTAAGAAGAAGATAGGCTTCCATTGGTAGGAAAAATGTCTTTCTACTTAAACTGACCTCTCTTTCCTCATTTTCTCAATTGAGAAGTCTTATTTGTAGATAAGATCAAATGAAATGACTCGAGATGTGAATGGCAATCATTGAGAAATCCATGTAATCTCCTTGACCATCAAGCCTCCACATTTTCTTAATATTCAAAAGTAAGATAATCACTAATGGGTATTGATTCTTCATTCAATTTTCTCCACATGATTGAAATCCTTGTTTGTTATGGTAAATAGAATCCTTATCTATTTGATGCCTAGCCCCTTCTTTATTGCCTAGTAGTTTCTTCTTTGCCTCTTCTCTTGACAAAAATGTGGGATTATAGTAGTTCCAATTAAAACTACTTTTAGTCATGAATGTCCGCATGACACCTTGATGAAAATGGCTTTATTAAGAAAGAAGGCTTCTTTATGGAACTAAAGAATGATAAGAATGAAATCTTCACAAGACCTTATTTTTTTGTAAGTGGAATACAAAAAGTAGTGTTGTTAGTTGAAGAAAAACAAAAAGAATGTCGGCCACACCTCCATACTGACTTGATTATGGAAGCTATCTTAATGCAGAAAGTAGAGCACTTTTTGTGGGACTTGATAGTTTTTCCTCTATAAAATCCACTATGATACGACCAGACAAGTCAGAACTATCAACCTTGCCAACCATTTTAACTTGAAGATACGAAGGTGAGTACATCTGGCTATCTCACTTTCTAGGAGGGAAGAAAGAAAATGGGATACTCAGACCCTCATAGAGAAAACATGTCCAAGAAAGAATGAGAAAGTCAATTCATCTGCATGAAGTTTAGAATACTGAATAAAATGTGTCCCCGTCGAGCCAAGGCATTTTTAGAAGTTATTCACCTTTTCCTAGGCCTAGTACATCCGGAAAGAGGTTGCTTATGGATATCAAGGCAAAAGAAGTTTCTTAATCTTGATATCAAAATTTGTTATTGTTATTACAGCCTCTACCTCAATCTCAACCTCAAATGTTGAATCCAAAGTGCCATCCTTGATAGCCAAGAACTTAGCCATAGACTTCAACATTTGCCCTATTTGAAGACCTCATCATCCCTCACTACACTAGTTTGCCTATGTTGGACCCATCCTTACTTTGAACCAACTTGAACCTTCCACTTGACTGGACCACATAATTCATCTTGTAAACTTAAGTCTAAGGCGATGAGATGAGAGGCTCAGATTTGGAGAGAGGGAGGCATGCCTGAACATAATAGACTTTCAGTAGAGCTAGAGCAGCCAAGATTAAAAGTGAAAAGCATGCTACAAGGGAAAGGAGGGGTAGAGGCACTAAGTCAGTCTATTCAGACCTAGAGGCAATCTAGACAAGAGTTAGGTAAGATTACCCTAATCATTTCTTTGTTCAATACAGGGGATGATCAAATCTACTATTTCCATGCTAAGAACTCCTCAGAAATCGAGCGGAAAATCCCTATACATGATGAGAATCATCTCTTTAGGTTCAATAGATAGGAAGGATGAAAATATATTTTGAAGAAGAAAACCAAATGGAATTGAATTTCTTTCGAGGTGTCGTAAAATGCTAAAGGATATAGTGGTACCATTAGAGTGACTTGTTGGGTCTATATTTTCTTGGCAAGTAAAGGTCGTAAAAGGAAGTTCACTACTATAGGAGGTGAAATCCTCCCTTGGACTAGGTGGAAGATGCATCTACCAATGAAAGATTAAGATAAGCTGATTCCTTTATCGGGAAGCTAGGCTCATTTCAAAGAGAAGGGAATAGGCTTTTTTATCCAACTAGTAGCTTTGCCTGTCCTCCCATGTTTGCTTCTAGGTATTCTTCATTTATGTCTTCTGAGAGTAGGTACCCTTACCCTCCTTTTCAGTATGCATTGTGGGATTATTAGTCAAAGTGAATTCCTGATTCTACTATAAAAAAAGAGAAATGAAAACAAAGTGAAAGGTACCTCTTGACTGATTATACTTTTTAGTTTTTTGGGTGTAAAAGAAATGAAGAGGGTTTCACCTTTCTAATCGATCATGGCTTGATTTATCAATAAAATGTCTAGCTCAAGTAGGTTGCTTGTTTATTTATGGGATCTCCTCATCAAAGAAAAGTGAGTGAAACGAAATGAAAGAGCAAGCAAAATAATAAAATTGTCATTAGCTTCACAACACGAAGAAAGGTAAGTTCGGTAAGATGCATTTTCTCTAAAAGAAAAGAGTTTTCTTAAACTCTCTCTTTCAATGAGGGAGTCTTTCTATTTCCCATCGGTGAGAATAACTATGATGTGCTTTTCACGAAGGTCACAATCGACATTTCTCAATGGTTAGCATTGCTCAAGCGCCCTTGTTGGTGAGGCATGAAGGAATGATTATTGTAGAGTTATGTCATTCAGATTTCTATTCGGTTGGTGCAATCAATATAATTGCTCCAACTTTTCTCATTGGAATCTTGGGAATGAATTCTCTATTTTGTTGATTTAGTATGTCTAGGAACAAGCTTTCTTTGAAGAAATCTCTCTTTCTTGGAAGTCGGGTAAGACAAGAAAGTCTTTGTTTGGGGAAGAGAACTACTAGTGTATTCAAAATGGCTAGTTAGCATTAGAGGAGGAAAGGACCTGACTGAACTGAGTTGAAACTCCAATTTCCATCGAAGAAAGGATAGGGCTGCACAAACTAGAACAAGAGCAATTTATACTTCTCAAAGGTGGAAAAACATGAGAACATTGCTAGTCTTATGGGAATGGATGTGCATTCTCATTTTAATATTTTGGTCTTCCTCTTAACACCTGCAAGCCAAACAGAGTTTACTGCCAACCACTGGTTGAGAAAGTTGTTGCTAAGCTCAAGGGATGGAAGCAACGGATGCTATCAATGACGGGCAGATATCAAGACCACATTACTTGCTTTAGGCGTGTATTGTAACCATGCTTTTGAGTTCTCTGTTAAAAGTTCAGGTGTGCGACGATTCATTGCTAGAGCGAGTAAAGGTGCATAGCAAGAACAATGAGTAGATGTCACACTCAAGACACTACACCTATCTATCTCGATCAATACCATAGAAGTATCCATTAGTTTTCTATAATAGTGAAAAAATCTTTCAGAATAGATATACAAAACACATAGTTTTTGGGGTCATTCTCAGTCATCCCGTAGTTCACTTAAGGCCCGTGGTCAACCTGGAGGTTCTGTCATCAACAAGTTGAAGGATCGAATAGATGACAACTTATATCGACTCAATAAGCTGGTACAACTGAGCCCTAGCATCTTCCACCATCGCATACCTCCAACTCTGATGTCTCTCTTAGCTAGTAGATGGGACTCACCACTGGAGAAAGAATGATATGTGAGGTGAGGTACCCAAGTCTGGACTCACAAGAGCAAGGAAATGCACCATGGAAGGGCCCAAAAGAATCGAAAGAGGGGTACTCCCCACCAAATGGGGAAGCTGTGGCTCTTCCCCCTCTCTAGGTGTGAGAAGTTGATGGTATGATAGATTAGCACTCCAATCCAAAGAAGCATACCATTTCTTCTCATGCCACTGTCTGATATGACAAACTAATAAAGAAGGCACCACTGATGGGAAGCAATGAGTGCTCTCACCGCATCAATGTCAAAAGCAACAAGTCAAGCTAATCTATCATAGCTTTAGCACCTCTTGACCACAACACTCATTCTAGATGTGGAGAGGAGTAACCTCTCGATGGGAAGCTACCGGCTCCTCTCACAGCATCTCTAGCTCCAGGGTTACCGAATGTCAAAGCAACAAGTCAAGTATAGAAAGCTAAAGGTGCTAAAATAAAAAAGCTATAGCTATGACATACATCAAAGTAAAAGCACTATCATGGTCCATGCCACGAGAGCTCCTATGGACCTTTGTGTTCAAGGAAGCCCAAACTCCCTCACTTGCCACTCATACCTCTTGTTCTATGGTCGAGAGGAGCAAAAGAAGAACCAAGTCAACCTAACATACCCAACCCCTGACTATCTGGTGGAACCATTCAAAATCTAGAACCCATGCCAAATCTTAGTAAGTCCCTCCACATCATCGAGGTGGCATACAAATGAGTCTCAAAAGGGACTGAGCCCAGCTGTCATCAATCTACCACCCTAGAGATGAAAAGTTGCCTATCATATGAACTCACCTGAGAAAACCCAAACTGTCGAGCTAAGTTTCATTTTAGCTAAGTGTTGACTTGATCAACCCTTAGGTTTGACTTGGTTTGACCCAATTTGATTGATTGATCATCTCATGATGATTGTTGATCATGATGAGAGGCATAGGTGAGTTTGATTCAATCCAATTTTGTTAGGATTAGAATTTCACTCATAAGAGTACTTTAGGTCACTTTGGGTCAAGTGAGCCTAAATGGTTCAAATGGCTTTGTCAAAGCTTGATTTGAGTTTTATTGAACTTGTATATGGACTTATTATTGAAATATAATCCATTTGTAAGTGGTTTGAAGTCAAATGGGGTGTGATTCATTTGACAATTTAAAGTTTAAAGGAAAAAATGAAATAGATTTTGGCTTGATTTTTTAATTGAGTTTTGGTTAATTGATTGAAGTTTGTATTTATATTTGGATTCATGATAGGATTGATTGAATCATGAATAAAAATCAAGACTTGGCTTGATTTGAAGATGATTTGGCTAAGTTCAAAATTTTGACTTGAAAGGCTTACGTTGGAGTTTGAATGAGTTTGAGTTTGATTTTTTGGAAGTGGTTTGATTGTTTGAATTAATATTTCATTTATATAGCGAATATAAATGAAAATATAAATGGTTATGAGAAAATTTCAAAGATTTGAAGTGATTTGATCATGATCAAGGCTAAGTCCTTAAGAGGAAATTAAAAGATTTAGAAAAGATTTGGAATTTTGGAATTAAGTTTTGAGTTTAGTTTGATTGATTTTAATTTATATTTCATTTATATATGTGAATATAAATGAAAATATAAATAATTATGAGAAAATTTCATGAATTTTATTTAATTTAGGTATGATTTTGGCTAAGTCCTTAAGAGAAAATTTAAAGGACTTAAGAAATTTTGGAGTTTTAGAATTGAATAATGGATTTAGTTTGATTGATTTATATTTACATTTCATTTATACATGTGAATATAAATGAGAATATAAATGAGAGAAAATCTCATGAGTTTGAATTGATTTGAAGATGATTTAGGCTAAGTCCTTATGGAAATTAAAGAATTTTTGAGTTTTGGAATTAAATTTTAGATTAAGTTTGATTGATTTATATTTATATTTCATTTATATATGTGAATATAAATGAGAATATAAATGAGTTATGAGAAAATCTCATGAGTTTGAATTGATTTGAAGATGATTTTAGCTAAGTCCTTCAGAGGGGATTAAGGACTTAGAAAGGATTTTAAATTTGGAATTTGAATTTGGATTTGATTTGATTTATTTGAATTTATATTTTATTTATAAATGTGAATATAAATAAGAATATAAATGGGTTGTAAGAAAATCTCATGAGTTTGAATTTATTTGAACATGATTTAGGCTAAGTCTTTAAGGTGGAAATTAAAGACTTAGAAAAGATTTTAAATTTTTAATTTGAATTTGGATTTGATTTGATTGATTTGAATTTATATTTCATTTATGAATGTGAATATAAATGAGAATATAAATGGTTGTAAGAAAATTTCAATGATTTGATTTGATTTGAAGATGATTTGGCTAAGTCCTTTGGTGGAAATTAAAGACTTAGAAAAGATTTTGAATTAGGAATTTGAATTTGAATTTTGATTTGATTGATTTGAATTTAGAATTCATTTATATATCTAAATATAAATGAAAATATAAATGGGTTTTAAGAAAATCTAATGAGTTTGAATTGATTTGACCATGATTTAGGTCAAGTCTTTAAGGTGGAAATTAAAGACATAAAAAAGATTTTGAATTAGTAATTTGAATTTGGATTTTGATTTGATTGATTTGATTGATTTGAATTTACATTTTATTTATATATGAATATAAGTGAGAATGTAAAAGAGTTATGAGAAAATTTCATGGATTTGATTTGATTTGAAGATGATTTTGGCTAAGTCCTTAAGAGGATTAAGGAAAAATTTGGAATTTGAAATTTCATTCATGGGTTCCAATCATGGATTTCAATCATGTGGCATTGATTTGAGTTTGGAGAAAATCAAATAAGATTGATTTGGAGTTTGACTTGAAGGAAGGAAGGTGGGGAGTGGTTCAAGCTAAGGGTAGGCAAATTTTCCTAACACCCTTAAGGCATGACCTATTCCTATGGCCAACTCTTCTAAGTCTCTAGGACTAAGTTGAGTGTCCACTAATCACTAAATGTGTCTTAAGACTAAGGAACTCTTAAAGTCTAAGAGAAGTACTATGTCTAAGATGGAGGGGTTGAGAGCTCATCCTAAAAATGAGGTCAATATGCTTCAACCCAGCTTGACGCATTTTTAGTGGATAAGATGGCTGTGCTCCAGCTCACTGAAGAATGGGACAGTAGTGGTCTGCCGACAAGCTCATTCTGATCTTGGACATTGTACATTGGAATCCTGAACACCACCATGAATGCTACTGGTGCCTATGTACACTAAGACACCACCCTATTGTGCGTACCAACTTCTTGTCATCTTAATTATCCTCATCAAGCCATAACCTTGATGTCTAGCTTCCCAACGCTGACGTTCCATTTTCCCAAGATCCATGAAGAAGGAGAGAAGTCAATTGAATCTTTGAAGAACCGTGAAGCGCTAGGGAGAGGGGCGGAAATGAAAATTGCCCTAAAAAAAGAGATTGGCATTCCCAATGCTTTTCCACCCCTAATGAGATGCACCAACCTTAGGATGCTTTACTCTTAACCCCATGATGGTTCCAAGATGGAGCTTAACCTGAGTCTCGATTTCAAATAATGATTCCATGGATAGTTTCATTCGACCTCATGATGGAGGACATAGCTTATGATCATCAACTTTGATCATGCCACTGGGCATTTGATTAGGAGATGAGATAGACATTCATGTGAGAGAGAATCATGCCATGTTACTTTGGAAAGAATCTTTAAATGATTTGAGAATTATCATTCAACTCATGAAATCTTTCTATTATTGACATGTATAAAAAAGCTATGGTGGAATATGAATTCTAATTGAGTAATACTAGAAAGATTTGAGGAGGATACTAATAAAATACCAACAAGTGGCGAACACCTTATTGTAGAGCTAAGCCGCGTAGTCATTGGATTCTTAAGTTAGTCATAGGGATTCTTTTGAAACTTTCACAGATGAGGATAGTTTTTGGGCCTTCTTTTAGGCAATATCCATGATATGATAAAAGAAATACTATCTACCCAATACGCTACCAGAATAACACAATAAAAGGGAGAGATAAGTTGATTAATTCATCAGATCGGGACTAACGGGGCTCGAACCAGCCTTCCACCTTGACAGGGCAGTGCTCTGATCGATTGAACTACAATCCCAGCTATATGCATGACATACATAGTCCTATGATTTCAGAAGAGCATTCTCTTTGTCGGGTTGTAACAGAAACACAAATTCTATAGGAATATCTTATTTGCATAGATATGGACTTTAGTGAGAGTGGCATAGATTACTAGAGTAATCTATGATTTTTTTATATTTACCTATTCCAAAGGAAAATAAAAAGAATGGACGAGAAAAATGGAACTCTTTTCTTCATTTCAAACCATTTTTACCTAAACCTAAACCAAAAACATAAACCAAACAATAAACAGAAATAAAATATCTAAACTAAAATAACTAAACTTAAGAATCCACAATGACTGAACAGGCTTAGCTCTTACAATAATGTGTTCTCCACTTGTTAGTATTTTATTAGTATCCTCCTGAAATCTTTCTAGTATCGTAAACAATTAGGAATTCATATTTCCTCGTAGCTTTTTTATACATGTCAATAATAGAAATATTTCATGAGTCGAATGATAAGTCTCAAATCATTTAAAGATTCTTTCCAAAGTAACATGGCATGATTCTCTCTCACATGAATGATCTCATCTCTTAATCAAATGCCGAGGCATGATCAAAGCGATGATCATTATGTCCTCCATCATGAGGTTGAATGAAACTATCCATGAAATCATTATTCTTAATAGAGACGGTTAGGCTCCATCTTGGAACCATCATGGGGTTAAGAGTAAAGCATCCTGAGGTTGGTGCATCTCATTGGACGCTGAGAAGCATTGGGAACCCCAATCTCTTTTTTAGGGAAATTTTGTTTCTCCCCCCAAAGATAACACTTCACTTCTGGTTCTTTGAAAGATTCTACTGACTTCTCCCTTCTTCATCGATCTAGGAAAATGGAACCGTCTATAGCAGTTGGGAAGCTAAACATCAAGGTTATGGATTGATGAGGATAAATAAGCTGACACACCGAAGTTGGCTTCTAGCAACAGGTGGTCTTAGTGCAATGCAGGCATGCGTGGTAGCATTCATGGTGGTGTTGGATTCCAATGTACAATGT
>JAKCPB010000884.1:0-133632 GCA_021442155.1 Cymbidium sinense
TCAGTTGCGTATTGCTCTCTGTCATGGATGGAGGGTTGAGCTCATTCTAAAAATGAGGTCAACAAAGTGCCCAATAGCCTTACATCTTCCAAAGTGAAATGACTATCAGGTAACTTTTGGAAAAATAGATGAACCCAACCTAAGGAGACTATAGAGTGAGTGCACCACATTTATCTCAACTCAAGTAGTCGGGGAAATTCTATAGGGAGTTACTAACAATCCTAAAGATGATGCACTTGGGAAAAGGGGCCCCTTGGGGGCTTGAATTCCTAATCCACAAGAAAAAATTTTTGTTTATTTATTTAGTTTATTTTATTGTGAACCCTGTTAGTTTGTGAGGGATCAAACTAAGAAGAGCTTATATCATCCTAGACTTATCTCAAATTTACTGAACCAAGGGAGAATCTACGCATCCACTGAATAAATTCTCCAATCACAGGGGTGACTACTATGAAAGAGGAACTTATTCAATCCAAAAGTAACCCAAGTAGTATCTAAATGGGGTCGCAAAGGACATGATCCAAATAGAGTGCCCGCAAGGAGAGGGGCCACTAAGGGGCTTGATCCAAAACCCTGGAGAAGATAATATCATAAGTATTCAGTGGCCAACTCATGGAGAAAGCATGGGGACTCACATCTTCCAAGAGTGGTGTATCCACTAGGTGAGTCACTGTCAACATAGTGAATATCAACCGACCTAAAGTGCCCATCAATTTGTAACAATCAGCCTAGGAAGAAAGCTCAGAGACTCACATCCTCCTATAGCGGAACTGATTGCTAGGATAGTCTATCTTTAGCTCAATAGGTGTCATCCGACCTAGGATGACTACTGAGTGAATGCCACTGGGACTTATATCAACTCAAATGTAGTCAAGAGGGAAGGAGCCTCTGGGGGACTTACCCTAAACCTCAAATATACTCGACCTAGTCAGTGCATGATGATAAGTTTAAGAAGAAAGCTCGAGAACTCACATTCTCTTAAACAAAATCAACATGAGGCATCTTATTGGCTGGGTAGTGAAGATAACTAAACTAGCAAGGTGCTCATTGTTTTGTAATGATAAAGTTAGGAAGAAAGCACAGTGACTCACATTTTCCAAACTAAGGAACAACTGGGGTGACATATTAGTGAGGTAGCATGTAGACCCAACCTAGAGTAACTAATGAGTGAGTGCTACAGGAAGCTTTCTCCCACATCAAAATAGCCCAAGATAAAAGATATGTGTTTGTACTTGAAGGAATACAATGCCTCTAGGGGACTCTTACACCTAGACCTCAAGGATACTCGACCTAGTCGATGATAGCTAGTTCAAGAAGAAAGTGTCGACTCATATCTTCTTAAACAAAGTCAACATGAGGCTCGCTTAGAAGAAGACTAGGAAACTAACATGATGCTCATTGGTTTGCAATGGCCAAGTTAGGAAGAAAGCATGGGGACCTTCATCCTCCAACAAATTATCACTGGGATGACATACTAGCAAGTTAGCAAGTAAACCCGACCTAGAGCAGCTAATGAGTGAGTGCCACAAGGGGCTTGCTCCCACATCAAAATAGCTTGAGACAAAAAATATGTGTTGGTTTTTGTACTATGTTAAAGAGAATAGGATGCTGCTTTTCTCTCACACCTACCCTAAACACACTTGGGGAATTGGATAAAATGGTGCCGATGGCAAACCGTAATTCCCACTAAGAAAGGATGGGGGTTCTCTCACACCTAACTTAGTGCTAATCAAAATGGATGCCTCTTGAGTTATCTTACACCTATTCTAATAGCACCAGATATTGTGTTTATGTCATGAAAGAGGATAGATGCCTCTTGGGTTCTCTTACACCTATCCTAAACACCATGAGATTCGCATACATGCAAACAATGCTTCAAAGAAGAGAATATTTTGATGAAATGGAATCGATTTTTGTTCTTTGTTGATAATTAATTTCAAACATGTTTTATGCATAATATTTTCAAATAGATCCCATTAATTGGAAGCATAGGGTGTTCCCCTTTACAATCAATGACCGATAAGATCCTCTTTTGTAGGTCTTCTCTATGACATAGGGACCTTCTCAAGTGGGTTCAAACTTGCCTCCCATCTTTCGATGGGCAACAATTGGTCTTCTTAAGACTAACACAAGTTCTTCTACTTAGAAAGACCTAGGGCAGACCAGCTTGTTATGAGATTAAATCATTTTGGCTTTGTACAACTTGAGGTTCTGGCATGCCCATAGGCGATCTCCTGCAAACCTTTGAGCTCTTCTAATCATAACTTTGCATTTTGTTATGTAGTGTTCTTGCTACCCAACGCTATCCTTAGTGATGGGAGTTGAACTTCTAAATGTAGAATGAATTTGGACCCATACACTAAAAATAAACTGGGTTCAATATGTGGTGTGGTAGGCCCACAAGGCTTCAACCAACTGCTCATTCGACTACTGCTTACTGTCATCAAGTGGCTTCTTTAGTATTTGGATGAGAGTTTTATTGAATTCTTTTGCTAAGCCATTTGCTCTAGGGTAGTAGATGATAAAGTATCTCCAATCTATACTATGTATTCTGGTGAAGCTGTTGATCTTGGTGCTTTCCAATGCAGTACCATTATCGGATATAATTCATCGAGGCACCCCAAACCTATATACAATATAGTTCTTGAAAAACTAAAGCACATGCTGAGCTGTGACTTCTCTGAGTGAAATTTTCCTCCACTTGGAAAAGTAATCGATGTTAAGATGAACCGATGACCCTAAGAAAGAGGATCGATAGGACCCACAATGTCATAATACTCAAATGGCCTTATTATGTAGAATGTTGGGTGGTTGATGTAGGACCACACCGCACGAAGATGGTATCTCCTAACTACATCCATGCAATTTATAATCATCGAAGGCTACTAGTATCCTAGTCTCTTCATCTTGATCATTGATCATATACGAATGTACGATCATGATCCTACATGTTTTGTATTTGTCTAAATAGCGTAACCATATTTGATTGAAAGATTGTCGATACAAGGTGTCATCAATGAGAGCATAAGAGAGAAATTTCTATTTCACCTGATGGGCTTGTGACTTTTCTTGAGGTAGTTGACTGGTGTTCGAAGGTATGCTAGCCCTTGTCATCCCACTTGAACTCATCATCCTTTTTGACAAGTGCTGAGAATGGCCCTTGTCATCCCCAATAGGTTGGAAATAAAGCATCTTAGATACACCAACCTTCCTTGGAAAGATCTGAGTTGAGTTAAACTTTTAGGAGGTGGAATTTTCTTTGATCTTTTCTCGATCTATTTCTATTCCTCGGCAACAAACCCAAGGAATTTCCAAGCTACTACTGAATGCACATGGGGTTTTATTTTGAGGTTATATTATCTTAACCTTTCAAAACTACTCTCAAATCAAAGAGAAGGTCTTCCTTATCTTTTTTGACTTAGATCATCAATGACTCAACCCGATGATGGATGAGTTTGTTGAAGATCCAGTCATGGTGTAGCAAGATGAAAGTGCATGACCTCTATAATAGATTTTGACGGGGTTCAAAAAAGTAGTGTTTCTTTCATCCTTCTGGGCATCTAATATGGTTCTAGCCGATGACCATCAATGAAGGAGAAAACTACATGAGATGAGGTGATGTCCACCATTAATTCTAGTATAGGAAGAGAAACTCATCCTTAGGACATGCCTTTAAGTCCCTCAAATCGATGCATATGCAAATTTGGCCATCCTTCTTCTTAAGGTATGACATTGGCTAACCGTGTAGGTATTTTTCTTCCCGATGAAACCAAAGATCGATCAATTTCTTGACTTAAATGACCTATTGTTCAATTTCTAATCGCATATAGAAGCTTGCTTGATGGTTAGAAGCTAGGATCGGCTAGTTGTGGACTACTACGAGATAATCTGCATTTTTGCATAACTCTATGCAAAGCAGTCTTTAAACTTAGTCAATAGCCTAACTAAGTCATTGGTTTTTTTTCATTCAGGAATGAACTGATGTATGTCAGGCGTGGATTTTCTTCTATCCTGAGGTTGATTTCTCTAAGCTTGTCGACTATTGAATGGATCTCCTCTTCAAATTCTGGTTGTGCATGTTTGATTTTGAGATCATCTAGATCATTTGAAATTTCTAAGCACACATCCTCATAAGGTTTGGTGCTGTGTGAAAAGAACCTATCAAACTCCAAATGATTGGTGATAACTAAACAGGAATCATCATCATCGAATGGACCCATACAAATCATAGTCCTTGATCTTGATTGTGCATCCCCCGTGTTGTTCCATAAACTTTGAAGTACTCTGACCTGTGCTTAAACCATGTATAAGGAATCAAACCCTTCTTGCAAGATTAAGAACACAAGGCGAAAGTACCAATCAAACACAATTCCATTAATTCTTTGTTTGAAATATCCTCAAATCCTACATCAGGACTTGAGGATAATGATCACAAAAAAAGAATCTCTCAGCCACATCTGAAGAGAGGGGCTTCCTTAACTACTAAACCTTCAACTTTTGAGATGAAAGTGAGGTTAGAGCTAAGGTTCCTAACTACTGATAGTTTCACATATATTTGATTACATTCATGCTTTGTCTGAGGCATGGTCTTCATCATTTGCTCATGTGTCACCTCTAATGAAACTCACCAGAGGGGTTGGTTGGTATACTAATCACATTAGACTCATCCTGGATTCCAAGTCTATGTAATAGTAGGGTACCTATGAACTAGAACATAACCCTATTGGCGATGGCCAACCAGGGTCTTCCACCTTAACGCCCTCTTTACCTCTACCTCGCGGAGGTCGAGTCATCCTACCCACACATGTCTATATGATGGAATGAACTGGGTGAAATGTGATATGGCTTTTCTTCTTCAATCTTTCTTGTTCACTTGGATTTTCATTTTCTTTTCTTTTTTCTTTTCTTTTTTTTGCTTTTTCTTCTTTTTCTTTTGTATTTGAATTTTGTCCAAGTTCATGAGAAAGGGTGTTTTGAGAAAGATAGTAGGTAGCATCCTCATATATCTCAACCTATCTGAGTGAAAATGGCTTTTCATCTCTTTTGACATAGTACTCAATCCCATCCTTCCTGAACTTGATGCACTGATGGAGGGAGAATGGAATCATCTTGTTCTGATGTATCCAAAACCAATTGAGCAAAGCGGTGAATGAAGTATTCAAATCAATGATATAAAACTTGGCTTCAGTCTTCTAGTCATCAATCTTCAAAGGTAACACTATGGAACCAAAAGCACTCCTTTGTTCATTGAATCCTCTCAACATCATCGATCTCCTGAGTGGAGATGTTGATCCTCAAATAGAAAGGGTCTTTAGACTCATAATGTTCACATGCTCTTGGATCGAGAACTGTAAGTCTAACATGCCCATGTCCATTGTAATGTAGGGGATTGTCCATGTCCCCTGTAGGTCTTTCTCATGAAAGTGATTCCCGAGCTTCTAGAATAATGTGCCTCCTCCAATAGCGACCGAGCTAAGAATATTCTAGATTAAGGAGAGCCTTGATTAATGATTCCCTCATCTTTGGATAAGATAAGGGCATCGTATATGCTTAGCTTAGATGAAACTTTCTTAGGTGAGAGAGGGCATTGTAGTCCACCTTTGATCCTCCACAAGCATATCCAAGAGTGGAGCATCCTGGAGGGCTTCTCATCCTAAACCAATGACTTGTTTCCTTATATGGAGGTGCACCCTGGAGGTAACCTGCCACTATGGAGGTTTTTCTGATCTCTTATGGGGTAATGGAAGATTCTACCACGTTAGCTCACCTACAGCTTCTCCTATGGGACCCTCAATCGATGATTCCAAGTCTATCTCAAGAGAAACCCATAGTATTTAGAGTAGGAAAGTCCAACTCTAAATCGAAAGAGGAAGATGAGTTGTTATAGTTGTTTAGACTTGAAGATTTTCATTAGAGTAGATTTAGACAACCCATCATAAGTGACATAGATATAATTCAAACTAGCTTTATTCTTCAATTTCTTGGATTTTGAACGATGTACATAGTAGAAATCAAGTAAAGTAAGAGGAGTGGGAGATTTGATGCCCTCATCCACCGATACAAGATGTATACTAGAAGAAGAGCTAGTCAAGTAGAAGTAGGCGATGTAATGCAACTCTATCGGAATAATTGGTTGCACTACTTGGCTATCCTGGCTACGGTGTGCCGCTATTATGAGCTCCCCTTTCCGAGTTGGCTCTTGCAACTTGCAAACCTTCCTTGATGTTGGGTTTTTGAGCTATCTTAGGCACTAAGGAAAGTTTCTTGATTTTGGAGACAATTTTCTTAGAGGTGGATAAGGAGATATCCCAACCTTCTTTGTTTTGGTAGATCTAAGTTTCCCCAAGGATTACCCTAATGGAACTAGATGGTTGTTCCACAAGGTATTCCTTCGGGATAACTATAACACCGGTCTTGAAGCTATGCTTAAGCCAGTCCTTGAATGAAAAGCAATCTTCCAAAACATGACCTAACATGCGATGGTTGGGGCAAAAGTTAGGATCATTGCTTTTGACCACTTCCTGATCTCCTAGCAGTATAAAATTAAAGCTTCTTTATGAGATTCTTAAAGATCTTCTGACACCTCCCCTCTTAAATGAATAAGGCTTATTAAGTTTATTCAAAGAGTAGGTAGAATATTGGCGGGTATGTGTACCCGCTAATTGGCTAAGGAGGAGGCGGTGCAGGCCATGGAGGTTGATGTGGTAGCTAGTAGGGCTACCTTGGTGGTGGTAAAGGAGGTGGATTTGATGGCTGCGGAGCACGAGGTCTCTCAAACCGCTTCTAGGCTATTTCCCTTGTCTACTATCACCCCAGCTTCTTCTCAAAATATTTTTGTGGCTTCTACTTTGTTGATTGGTCTAGAAATGGTGACTATTTGGCTTCTCCTTGTAAGCTTCCTTGTTAATTAGCTTTTCAAATGTTTTGATGGTGAAACCTTTGAGCATGAAGGCATCGCCATGGATATTCTTAATCGATGATGGCATGCTATTCAGATAGTTGTGGTTCACATTTCATACTCAAATTATGCCATCTGAGAATGTAATCAATGAGGGACTCATCGGGGTTTTGTTGAGCCACGATGAGATCACCTACAGTCACCCTTTGCTGAGCTCCAGTAAACCTCTGGATGAAGAGTTGCTCCAACTCAGCAAAAATCTTCACTGAACTGTTGGGAAGTTCAGCTTACCAATCAAAGGCAATGCCTACTAAAAGAAATGGAAGAGTAAAGTGTCACTACCACCGACATTGTAATAACTGATCCTGAAATGCACAATATGCTACTTCGAGTTCCCACTGCCATCGAAGCTTTTGAAAGAAGGTGGCACGAAACCCTTAGGATATTGGATGGCATCAAATTCTTCTGGGTAGGGTCTACCCTTTGGAACTGATGATCCTCCTCAGGCTTGAGCCAATGCTTCTCTCACCTACTACTCAACCATGGTTTTGATATCTTTTTCCTATATGGAGGTACTATCCACTACCTTCCTATATAGGCTAGTGCTACCCTACTCTACTAGAGGTAAAGTCTTAGTTGAATCTAAGACATGCACCAACTCTGGCTAACTAGTCTCAGCTATAGTAGAATGAACCGGCTTTTTTGAAGTGCTAAGGCTAACAAGTCCTCAACTTCCCCATCCTATCTATTTGTTCATCTTTCTATTTTAATTATCGAGGTGTGTTGTAGGTCGTGGTCTTCCCTCGCTCCACCTTCCATAGTCTGCACTCATGGAAGAGAGAATATCTACCATGTGTACCCCATTGAATCCTCTAACAAGTCATCTTCATCAAAGCTAACCTTTTCATCTTCTAAATTAGACTGCATATCCTAAGATTTCCTTCTTCCACTAGATACCGAGCTACTATGTCATCTAGGGATTGGTCCAACTACACAAGAAATGATCGTCTCGAGTAATGGGATCACCATGAATAGATAAGCACCTAACCTCGACTAGCTGAGGGATCTTGTGAGGACTGCTCAGAGGAAAGATACTCTGACTATTGCGATCTGGGCATAAGTGGCACTAGGAGGTATGGCCATAAGGGTACTAAACTGCCTCCTCCTCCTCAACTCACCATCTCCATAGCTCGTGGTGGTGGTGGTGAAGGGATGACTATTATACTGAGCCATTCCTTCTACACCATGAGGAGAAGGGAGCAGAGAGCTCCTCACCACATCAATGATGTAGATGGGACAGATCTCCATAGATCATCGAAGTCTTTCTCTCCTCGATGCGCCTTCATGGCCTTAGGAAGGATGGACATGGAGAGACACATGGTAAGAGCGGTGTGATAGGCACCACCGACTCTTAGGATAGGAGCTCTCTTATGATGTAGTCCCCATCAATAAGATACTATCATGGTCGCACGGGTAGACGCCGACCGAAAGTCCATAATCGGAGGTTCCTATCGCTATACCTGCTAGTGACATGAACTAATGTATGGGCCTCTCTAGCCCTCTCTCCTTATTTGTCCCACACTATGGGGAATAACGATCTCAAATCAAGCCCTAGACTCAAATCATCCATAGGCTCCTCTACTTGGCATAAAATTGATTACACCGCATACCTCCTCCTCTCACCAATGCACCAAACTAATCACTGAGGTGATGCAAAATCCTCCTAGCATCCTCTCAATCAGACCAAGAGAGAGAGTGGAACTAGTTTTCTAACCAGGAAACCAACCTAGGTAACTCTACATAGACAGTAGTCAGCCTCCAACTCCCTAGAATTATGAGTGATACACTGCATTCTTGTTTCTTTGTTGGGTAGAGCATAGTAGGAACTAGACCCAACCTCAAAGTAGGGAAGACAAAATCGGGAGCCTTCCCCATTGAGGGAGATAGCGAGTAGGTACTAGCCCTAACTGGGGCAGCATGGGAATAATCGGCACTTACACTGCAGACTCGCTACTCGGGAACATCCACATCCCCTTCCTCTTAGAGGGAATCTTGAGTCGATGGCATGTTGACCGGATGACCTACCGCTCGCCACCATGCTCCTCGCTAACTATCATGAGGTTCTCACATGTAATCATGGCCCCCTCGAAGTACCAAATTGGATGAGGTGGGCCTAGTCAGATCGTGGAAGGCTGGCCTGATCCTAAGTCAAATCCATCCCATGAGGAAACGTGAACACATACTTCTGCGCTGCCATTACAATCAATTGAAACCAAACAAATTACTGACGATTGAAAGTCCAATGTTGAAAACAAAACTTGAATTAGATCTCTATTTTGTTGATTTTTGAATTTAGATTTAGAATTTGAACCCACACTCAACAACTTGAAAGTGTTAAGTGGGGCTCAAATGATTTATAAGAGATTTTGAGATTGATTGGAAAGAGGATTTTTGAATGTAGATTCCACTTTCAACAAATTTGGGTATGTTGAAAATGGGTTCAAGTATTTTTTGAAGAGATACTTCCATTAGGTTCATGTTTGAATTTTGATTTTTGATTTTGAGGACCCTTTATTTAACAAATTTGAGTATGTTAAAGTAAAGGGTCAATTGATTTTATTTTTGATTTGAGAATTTTGAATTTACTAATTTAGCAAATTTGGGTATGCTAGGTGAGGTGTTTGAAAATAATTTCTTCTTTTTGTTTGCTTTATTTTGTGAATCATTTTTTGAAAATGGAATCCTCATTTAAAATTTGGGTATGCTAAATGAAGAATCCAAATGTGTCTATTTTTTTGAATTTTTTGAAAATAGGATTCTAGCAATTTGGGTTTGCTAAAGAAATCTAGTGTGTTTCTTTTGTTTTGATTTTGAAAAATAGGATTCCAAATTTAGGTATGCTAAGGAAATCCTAATTTGTTTTATTTTGTTGAAGATTTTGAAAATAGGATTCTTAGCAAATTTAGGTATGCTAAGGAAATCATAATGTGTTTCTTATGTTTTGGATTTTATTTTAAAAATGGAGACTTCACTTTAGCAAATGTGGTATGCTAAAGTGAAGTTCCATTGTGTTTTAAATTTTGTGGAATGGAGATTTCACTTAGGAAATTTGAGTATGCTAAATGAAATTACAAAAATGTATTTCAAATTTTGTTTTGAAAATGGAGACTTCACTTTTAGCAAATGTGGTATGCTAAAATGAAGTTCCAATGTGTCTTTGAATTTTGGGAAATGGAGATTTCACTTAGCAAATTTGAGTATGCTAAATGAAATTCCAAAAACGTGTTTCAAATTTTATTTTAAAAATGGAGATGTCACTTTCTCAAATGTGGTATGCTAAATAAAGTTTCAAAAATATGTTTCAAATTTTGTTTTGAATGAGACTTCACTTTAGCAAATGTGGTATTAAAGTGAAGTTCCAAATGTGTTTTGAATTTTGTTCGAAAATGGAGACTTCACTTTAGCAAATGAAGTATGCTAAAATGAAGTTCCAAATGTGTTTAAAAATTTTTTTTGTTTTGATTGAGAGATTTCCATTTAACAAATTTGGGTATGTAAGATGGAAATCATTTATGTTTCATTTTTCAAAGATGTAGTTTCGTGTGATTTTTTGCTTTTTTTTTGAAAGAGGAAATTCCAACCTAATCATATATGGAATATGTTAAGTGGGATTTCAAAATAGTGTCATTTTATTTGAAATGAAATCTTCATTCAATAAATTTGGGTATATTGAATGGAGATGTTCATATGTGCTTTTTTGAATGTTTTTTCTTGATTTTGATTGGAAATGAAACCTCCATTCAATAAATGTGTGTATATTGAATGGAGAGGTTTCATATGTGCTTTTTGAAAATTCATTTTGATATGAAATGAAACCTCCATTCAATAAATGTGGGTATATTGAATGGAGAGGTTTCATATGTGCTTTTCTAAAATTGATTTTGATTTTGATTGTTAATGAAACCACCATTCAATAAATGTGGGTATATTGAATGGAGAGGTTTCATATGTGCTTTTGAAAAGGTGAAAATTCTAACTTAAAAGATGTGGAATGTGTTGAGTGGAATTTCATGATTTTGCTTGAAGATGTAACATCCATCCAACACATGTATTAAATGAAAAGGCCCATCTTCAAATTTTTTTTTTTTTTTGTAAACATGATTGTTGGTTTTATTTTTGAAATGTTCCTACATGTAACAATTATGAAAATTGTTAGATGTAGTGCAAATATTTTATTAAGTGTATTTTGAACAAGTGCTTTTAAAACAAGACTTTATTAAGGATTTATTTTGTATTTAATGAATATTTCCTTACCATAGAAATGGTAAGGAGAGTCTTTAATTATTTTCTTTTATTAAATTTTATTTTCACCCATTGAGAATTAACTTTAAGACCAACAGGGTGAGGTCCTAAAACCTAAAGATGTTAGCTTAACTTAAGGATGAAATAAGCTAAGTGCCAATGGAAAAGAAATATAGTCTTGGATTTATACAAAAGTACAAACCCACTATGATGCTTGGAGACAATGATCATTTACCAAAGATGGAGACAGGAACCATCCCCAGTAGAGTCCCCAAAAAAATCTATGGTGAAAGAATATTCATATTTCTGCCTTCATCTATCCCCTTTTGGAAAGAGGATAAATGAAAAGAAAAATATAACACCTTGTTGGGACACCATGTAGATTATGATCTTATTAGGGTGATCAAGATTAAGGAAAGGTGTACTATCTCGAAAGATAGAAGTCACCACCTACAATGGACCTAATCACCTTAATAAGAACTCTAAGGACTATGGGTCTTCAAAATGTGAGATTCTTCCCTACTTTACATAAAAAAGTAAAGCAATGTTTATTTTAAACCTGAGTTCATAAGTTTTAAAGGCAAGCCCCATAGTTAATTACATCCTAAGGAATAGATTCCTTGGAATACTCTCAATTAAGGTAAATGATCATTATCTCCAAAGATTTCAAAGGTAGGACTATCAATCAATTGGTTTATTTTTAGAAAGTCAAGTGGGATCGATCTAGAGGAGGGAGTTCTTATCAAAGCCAAATGAAGATAAGTAAGGGATGTTTAAGATACTAAGAAGCCTAGTAAGCATCCCATACTATCCTATGGTTGGGCTTTACATTTTTGAAATTGAATTGATTTATTTTAGTATACTTTTTATTAGAAAGTTAGGGCTTACAATTCCTTGATATAAGGTCATGGAAATGCCTAAGAGTTGAGGATTTAAGCTTGTAGCCCACAAAGGGAAGTGTAGCAATCTCTAAAACCTAAATCTAGGAGCTTTAGGAGGCCAAAAGCATGACCTAAATCTAAGGAGAAAATGGGTATTTGGTTTACCTCCATAGAGGATAAACCACTGAATTGGACTTACAACCGCCTGGGGGTGGCCACCAACTAACTCTTATGATTTTAAAACATGTAGGCAAGTCAAATGCTTTGGCAAGACTAAGCTATTATTTATTTAAAAAGAGACTAAGTTTTTAAACACACTCCTTAAGAGACTAGATCATGTAGTGCATGATTTAATGACTTAAATCTAATGCAAATTTTGTTACATTTTATTTTCATTTTGGACAATCAATTTGACAGAGGCTTTAGGATTCATATGACTAATGCAAGTGAAATTAGATTATGGGCTAAAATTAGCAAGATAAAGAGGTGTGTTTCCATGGTTCTCAAAGGTCAAGCCAAGTTCGGCAAAGGTGGAAGCCTCCAATCAAGAGTGAAATAATATGCTTTTTTTATGCATGATGTGAGAAAAAAATACAACATCCAGCTAAGGGTTGTTAATTCTTTTATCTTGTTTATAACTTAGACTTTAGGTGAGGTTATGAGTTATTTTATTTTTAGTTTGAATTGATTAGTTGGATAGAAAATTTATTTTCTAAGAGCCTAATCATCATCGCATACATCAAAGCAAGAAATAAACTAGAAAGATGTCATCTTAATGCACAAGCTAAACAAATATCAATCAATTATAAAGCTAGCATAAAAGAATAAGAGGCTATTTATGGTAGCTTTTACCACACAAACAAAAAAATTGGGTAGCCAAGCTCTTTTATACAACCCGGATTACAAATGAATTAAATACAATCAAGAAGGAATTCATTGTTATGGGGTCTTCATTCTTCATTTCTTTCTTTCTTTCTTTCTTCTTTCTTCTTTCTTCTTTCTTCTTTGGTTTGAATGTGGTTGATCCAAAGGCTTCACATGGTACATAAGGCATAGCCTTATAACCAATGTTCATCCTAATACCCATAAAAAATAATTCCAAAATTACAAAATTATATGAAAATGGGAAAAAGAAATCTAACTAAAACCTGCAAAATAGAGATTAGCTAGACACACAAACAATCCCAAGCATATGTATAAGTTGGACTTAGCACACACATGGCTAACTAAGTCCACCCTATTTTGGATTATGCTTAGAGGCATAAGCACCTGCATAGCAAAAATAGTTATATTTCTACTACAACGCCCCTTAAGAACAATCCCCTACAGAAGACAATGGTTAGATTAAGATTACCCTACCATTTAGTCTACACACATACACCCTAACATCCAGACTAAAATAATACATCTCAAAATAAAAGCAAATATTAAATCATGCACCGCCCTAACCTAAAGCTAGAAGTGACTTAACCTAACGTGTGTGCTATTTAAGGTTTGTGTGGCATGCTTAGGTAGGCTTTAAGGTTAAAATTTTCTAAGTGTGAAAATGTTCAACTTAGATAGTGGTTTAATTTAAGTGATTTAGTTGATTTGGTTGATTTTTATGTTGTGATTCGATTAGGTTTGAATGAACCTACAATTAATTACTTGTAAAGAGGAAAAGAGAAGAGAACTTCTTCCTCCCTACTTAAGTAATTTCTAAAGTAGATTCATATTTGATTTTGTTTAGTGAATGTTTTATTATGTTTTTAATTAATCCTAAGTTTAGATTTTCCTAAACAAACCTATTAAAAAAGGCATTTTAATATTAAGTAAAGTGAAATACTATCACAAACACACAACACTTCATTTCTTTTCCCAACATGTGTAACATGCATATGGATGAACCCTAAGCATATCTATACATGTACTTGAAAGTATTTAGCACACCTTAATGATGAATGCTAAGGGATGTTACTTAAGAAAATTTATATGCTTCATGATGCATGATTTTGATAAATAGAAAAGGGTGATTATTTTATCCATTTTTCATATGCACATTTACAAGTATAAAAGACATAAGTGAGTACTGTGCCATTGTTAGCATCAGGGGTATAAGGTACAAAACCTACTTGGGGCTACTTAAAGCCTCAGGGGTTGTCTAGACTAATATACCACTTTTCTTAAATACATGTGCATGTACAAAAGAAATGCATGGAAAGAGAATCATGCAAAAGTTTATGTTTATTTGATTTTGGTTTGATTATTTTTATATGTGTGATGTGGAATTCCTTCTTAAGTCATGATATAAGTGTGTATTGGAATAGATTTGAACAAGTGTTATGTCATTTTCAAATGGATGATACACTTTGCAAATCTTATACAATTCTATGTTAAGAAAGAGAGGGAGAATCACATAACACATTTTATACTATTGATATGCAAACTCATAAATAATCATAAGTAGCATACCTTCAGTTAGGATATTTGGTTTGTAAGTTTTGAAATTAATTTTGGATTTAATATAATAGCCATTCATATTCTTACTTTAGCTAAAACATGCAAATTGACATAAAGGAAATATTTCATTTTAATTTGATTTTAAAAGGCATGAATGTATGATTTTCATATGACATACACATTTAGCATGCTAGGAAAGAAATAAAGTGATGAATTCATGTAAATTCATTCACCCTAATTAATTCCTAAAGACAATCCTATAGAATAAGATTATTTAAAGAGAAATCAAAATTATTTCAAAGAGATTTTTGTTTTGTTTTGAGTTTGATTTGAATTTAAAAAATGTGAAAAGGTTTTCTAGTCCTAACCCATTTCCCACATGTGTATGATGTTTTAGTTTATTTTTAGAACCATCAGATGATTTTTATATTTTGTTTAGGTTAAGGTGTGAATAAAGTGAATTAAATACCCCTTACCTACACCACTTTAACATATTTAATCAAATAATTATGAGCCAATGTATGACATAAAATCACACAAGGAATTTAAATCAGCAATGCACCTAGGAGAGAAAGGGCCCAATGCAATTGGCTCATAATTAATGATTAATTAAGCTAAAAGGTTTAATTTAAGTACTTTCATAACCCTTCCCACACATGTGGGTTGGATTTTCATTTCCTTAAGTTACTTAGGTTGAACACCTAAGCACCTACCCAAGATGAATTGGTTAAGTTTTGGAATGTTTTAAAATTTTATCAAGTTAATTAAGTAGGTGATTAGGATTAGCCCTTAATTAAGTTTAGATGAAGGAAGAAAGGGGTTTAAGGAATAGCTTAAGAAAATATCCTAAAATTATTCCATAAACCTCTTGTTCACTTAAGCTTCATTAACTTAATAAAGGGATTAAACCATTGTTCACATGTTTAATTAAGCTTAATTATAGAGAGTGATTAAGGATTAATTAATTGATTTTCCTAATTAACTCATCAAAAATCCCAAGAAAATTAGGGAGGTAGAGGTCATCCCACTAAATGCATAGAAATTTGAAATGAATTAATTAAGGAGTAATTAGAGTTATTAAGCTACCTAATTAAGGAAATGCACTACCAAAATCAATTAGAAATAATTTCTTTACAAATTATCTTCACAATACATTTTATTTTGTATTTTTATAATTTTTCTAGATTTAGTTATGAATATTTGAAGATTCAGTGATTAAGGAATTAATTAAAACCCCTAATTATATAACTAATCCCATCTACCATGTGGACCAATCGACGCATATGATTTCATGTGGCGATGGGATTCATCACTTAAGTTGTCACATCCTAATGCCACGTACATTGCGGCTTTCTCTCGATCTCATCAAAGATCGGAATTGAGATCAAGCCTAGTTTTAAAGGGATTAATCATATATCCTATCTGGATTGATCAGGACTGTCCATCCAAAATGCATAGATGGATGGTCCATGATCATCGAGCTCAAGGGGAGAGGATCCGGCCCACTCTTAGATGAGATTCTAGCTCAATCTAGCTCGAATTGAGCTTAATATTTACCCACACAATCTAAGAGTAATCACAAGTAGATCTAATAACCAATTTTACTTGAGGTGAAAATTCTCTTCACAAAGGACTAGATACTCCCTATTCTAGGCTTGGTTTGAAGGCATACCTCACCAGAGGCTATCACCGGTGCTCTCAACCATCGAGGCTTTGTAGTAGACAAAGCCCTGTGAAGGTTTGAGGGGAGGTAGAGTGGATCTTCCTATGGACCATGCCCTCTTCAAATGCTCATGGCCTTGGTCTAGTTCCCACCTCCCTTGCCTTTGAAGCTTGGAAGAATCTTTGGATGAGTTTGATTAGGCCATGAAGATGCTTGAAGGAGGAATTGGAGGAATTGGGTATTGGCTAAGTTGGAATTTTCTTAGCCTCCCTATTTTAGCTTGAAGAAACTGAAGAGGAGAATGGGAAATGCTTGGGAATTTCCTGAGGAAGCTTGGAGTGCTAGCTCTAGGTCTCTCTAGCTCAATCAAGTGTGAGTGTCTTGGATTCAAGTGAAATGAGGGGGAGTATACCTCCCCCTTGAAGGATCGGATGGCCGATCAAGGCTTTGGCATTTTGATCAAATTCACCTCCTTCAATGTGTTATTTTTGCTATTAAGGGTTGCACATGGTTCATTTTTGGAAGAGGGGGGTAGTGGACAAGTGCCATGTGCGGATTTTGAGTGGAGGAGTGATTGCCACATGCTTGAAATGAAGGGAGTGATCAATTTTGGCCTTGGGTTTGTTTTGGTTGACCCAAACCCATTGGGTCATGTGCACCATGATCACTAGTGTCCACTTGGTTAACTAAGAGGGTGCCAAGAAGCCATGAAGAATATTTGACCAAATTCTAAGTGAATTTGGCCAAGAATTACCCCTTTGACCTGTAAAATGGTCATTTGGCTTGGATTTTAGTTTGAATATGTTTAGTATGATTGAAAAATGGGTTGGGCCAAGTTTCAATGAATTTGGTGTTGATTTGATATGATTTGGCTCATGTTGACCCATTTGGTCAAAATGGGTCATCTTGGATCAAGTTGACCAATTGGTCAAATTGGGTCAAACCAAGGGTTGGGTCAAGTTCAAATGATCATATAAATTGATTTGGTATCTTTTTTTCCAATCAATTTGGTTTATATTTGATTGGTTCATTTATTTCATTTAGGTCAAATGGGTCAAGTTGACCAATTTGACCCATTTGACCTATTGGTCATGGGTTGGAGGTTTCATTGGTCATTTGAAATGTATAGGTATCTTTATTTTCAATCAATTTTGGTTTAATTTAATTTTGGGTCAATTTGACCTTTTAGGTCAAGTTGGGTTCATGGTCAAATGGGCTATGTTGGATCTAGTTGGCCAATTGAGGCTTTGATCAAGTTCAACAAGTGATTTGGAATGAACATGACCCATTGATTTCAATCAATTTGGCTTAGATGAAGTTTTGACCCATTTTGAATTTTTAGGTCAAGTTGGGTCAACTAGCCAATTGAGCTAGGATAGGCTCAAATGATGATTTGGTCAAGTTCAAACATTGATCATGAATGAGTTTTGATCAATGGTTTCAATTTGGCCTATGGTGAATTTTGGCTAGGTTTCATTTTGGCTAAGTGTTGACTTGGTCAACCCCAAGTTTGACTTGGTTTAACCCAATTTGAGTGATTGATCATCTCATGATGATTGTTGCTCAATGTGAGGCTTAGTGGGATAAGTTCAATCCAATTTGGGTAGGATTAGAATTTGGCTCAAAAAGGGTACTTTTGGTCACTTTGGGTCAAGTGAGCCTAAGTGGGTCAATTGACTTGATCAATGCTTGAATCAAGTTTGGTTGAACTCACATATGGACTTATGACTGAAATATAAATCCATTTGCAAGTGATTTGGAGTCAAATAGGTTTTGATTCATTTGACAATTTCAAGTTCAAAGGGTGAACATGACTTTGATTTGGGTTTGATTTTTGAATTTAGTTTTGGTTTGATGATTGAAGTTTGTGTTTCTATTTAGATTCATGATTGAAGGATTGATTGAATCATGAAAAAAAATCAAGGGTTTGGCTTGATTTGAATTTGATTGGCTAAGTTCAAGAATTTGAAGTTGAATTTAGGTTGAATTTGGATTTGATTTTTTGAATTGATTTTGATATTTGAATTTATATTTCATTTATATTTATGAATATAAATGGGTTATGAGAAAATTTCTTTGAATTTAAATTGATTTGGATTTGATTTAGCTAAGTCCATAAGATAGAATCAAAGTGACTTTGGAAAGATTTTGGAATTAGATTTCAATCATGCTTCAACCATTTGGAATTGATTTGAGTTTAAAGAAAATCAATGTTGGAATTGATTTGAGTTTGACTTGAAAGGAGGAAGTGAGGATTTGGTTCAAGCTATAGGGTTGGCAAGTTTTCTTAACACCTCTAAGGCATGACCTATTCTTATGGCTAACTCTTCTAAGTCTCTAGGGCTAGGTTGAATGTCAACCTAATCACTAGATGTGTCTTAAGAGTAAGAAAACTCTTAGTGTCTAACAAAAGTCCTATGTCTAGGATGGAGGGTTGAGAGCTCATTCTAAAATGAGGTCAACAAAACATAAACAAAATAAAATGAAGAAATAAAATGAAATAAAAACATAAACTAAAACCAAAACAAAATCTAACCTGAAAGAAAATAAAATCAAAACAAAACTAAACTAAAATAAAATAACTAAAAACTAAACTAAATTAAAAAAATAAAAGATCTAAATAAAATAAAACTAAACCTAAAAAAAAATATAATAAACAAATAAAATAAATAAAAACTAAATAAAACCTAACCCTAAAAAATAAACCTAAAAATAAATAAAAAATAAAACCTAAACCCTAAACTAAAAAAAAAACCTAAACCTAAAATAAAAATAAAATAAACCTAAACTAAAACTAAGAGAAACTAAACTAAAATAAATAAAACCTGAACATATACCTAAACAAAAACTAAATAAAAATAAACTAAAATAAACCTAAACCTAAACTAAAAATAATACCTAAAAATAAACCTAAAATAAAAACCTAAAACTTCAACCTAAAAAAATAAAATAAAAACCTAAACCTAAACCTAAAAATAAAATATAAAACTTAAACCTAAAAAATAAAATAAAAATAAAACTAAACTAAAAAATAAACCTAAACCTAAACCTAGAAAATAAACTAAAATAAATAAACCTAAAATAAATAAACTAAACTAAATAAAAATAAAAATAAAATAAACTAAATAAAAAATAAAATAAATAAAATTAAAATAAATAAAAAATGAACTAAATAAACCTAAACCTACTAATTTACTTAATTTTAAAAAATGTAAAAAGAAAAAATAAATAAATAAATAAAACCGTAAACCAATAACCCTAAACCCTAAACCCTAAACCCTAAACCCTAAACCCTAAATCCTAAACCCTAAAATCTATAACCCTAAACCCTAAACCCTAAACCCCAAACCCTAAACTCTAAACCCTAAACCCTAAAACCCTAAAAACCTAAAACCTAAATAAATAAATAAAATAAAATAAATAAAACCTAAACCTAAATAAATAATATAAAATGTAAACTAAAACCTAAACCTAAACTAAATGTAAAAGAAAACTAAACTAAAATAAAATAAATAAAAATCCAAACAAAACTAAAAAATTAAAATAAACCTAAAATAAAAAAACCTAAAATAAAAAAATAAATGTAAAATAAAATAAAATAAACCTAAAATAAAATAAAATAAAACTAAATAAAACATAAATAAAAAAAACCTAAAAAATAAAGAAAAAATAAAACCTAAATAAAGTAAAAAAATCTAAACCTAACATAAACAAATAAAATAAACCAAAACTTAAACTAAAATAAACTAAACTAAAATATATAAACCTAAACCTAAACTAAAATAAACAAAACCTAAACCCTAAAAATAAATAAAATAAACTAAAATAAACCTAAACCTAAACAAAAATATAAAACCTAAAATAAACCTAAAATAAAACTAAAACCTAAACCTAAAAAATAAAATAAAACCTAAACCTAAACCTAAAAATAAAATAAACCTAAAAAAATAAAATAAAATAAAACTAAAAAAATAAACCAAACCTAAATCTAAACTAAAAATAAACCAAAAAAAAAATTAATAACCTAAAATAAATAAAGATAAACTAAATAAACCTAAAAAAGCTTGTTTAATTCTTTCTTAAAAAATCTAAACTTAAACCTAAACCCAAACCCTAAATCCTAAACCCTAAACCTAAACCCTAAACTAAACTAACCCTAAACCCTATCCCTAAACCCTAAACCTAAAACCACAAACCTAAACTAAACCCTAAACCTAATAACCCTAAACCTAAAACCCTAAACCCTAAACTAAACACTAAACCCTAAACCTAAACCCTAAACCCTAACCTAAACCTAAACCCTAAACTATAACCCTAAACCCTAAACCCTAAACTTAAACCCTAAATCAAAACCCTAAGCCCTAAGAACCTAAAACCTAAACTAAAACCTAAAAATAAAATAAATAAAAAAACCTAAACATAAATAAAGAAAATAAAATAAAATAAAACCTAAACTAAACCTAAAACCTAAAATAGAATAAAATAAAAGATAAACTAAAATAAATTAAAGAAAAATCTAAACTAAAATAAAAAGAAAATAAACCTAAGAATAAAAAACCTTAATAAAATAAAACTAAACATAAAAATAAAATAAACCTAAAATAAAATAAAATAAGAACAAAATAAAACCTAAACCTAAAAAATAAAACTAAATAATAAAACTAAAAATAAATAAAACTAAAACCCAAACCCTAAAAAAAAAAAAAAAACTGAACTAAAATAAAAAATAAAAAAGAATAAAATAAACCAAAACCTAAACTAAAATAAACTAAACTAAAATAAATAAAACATAAACCCTAAACCTAAACCAAGAGTAACTAAATAAATTTAAAAATAAACCTAAACCTAAATCTAAACCCTAAGAATGGAGAACCTGAAGAGAAATCACCACCAAAGCAGTCTATAAGGAGGCGAAGGAGGTTATCAAGTGGAGGTGGAGGATCCGAGGTCTGGATATGGTGGTGGTGTGAGTAGTGGTTATGGAAGCGGAGGAGAGACAGAGCCTAATGGCTGAGGGAGAGATCGGGATATGATGGGGGATCCCGCTACTCGAGAGGACGATGTGATTTTGATGGGAACTAGAGAAACTGAAGAATGACCAATCCGATCTGGTGCTTTTGGAATTGTGTCTTTATAGTAGAGATAATTCTAGTTATCTAAATTTTTTCAATTGCATGTTTCATTTTCATCTATGTCATCACTTATGTCTTAGAAAACTTGGTGTGTTACTTGGTTGAAAATGAATAAATGTTGAATAATTTGTTCTCTATTAAAAATCTTAAACCTAAACCTAAACTAAAACCTAAACTAAACTATAAACCTAAATAATAAACCTAAACCCTAAATCTTAAACCCTAAAACTAAACCCTAAACTTAAACCCAAATAAACCTAAACCCTACCTAAATTAAACCCTAAACTAAACTAATAACCTAAACTATAAACCCTAAACCTATAAACTAAACCCCCCTAAACCCAAACCTTAAACCTAAACTAACCTAAACCCTAAACTAAACTAAACCCTAAACCAAACACTAAACCTAATAAAATTAAAATTAACCTATACAACTTAAACCTAAAACCCTAAAACCTAAACCCTAAACTTAAACCTAACTAAACCATCAAACCCTAACCTAAACCCTAAATCCTAAAACCAAACCCTAAACCCTAACTAAACATTAAACCTCACTAACCATAAAACCCTAAACCCCAAAGCTAAAAAAAACCTCAACCTAAACTAAATAAAACCTATAAATAAAAAAAATAAATAAACCTAAACCAAAATAAAATAAAAAAATAAAATAAAATGAAAACATAAACTAAAACCTAAACCTAAACCTAAACCTAAAAAGAAAATAAAATAAAAATTAAAACTAAACTAAAATAAAATAAAGAAAACCTAAAATAAATAAAAAAATAAACCTAAATAAAAAAAAATAAACCTAAATAAAAAAATAAAATAAATGTAAAATAAAATAAATTAAATCTAACTAAAATAAAGCTAAAATAAACAAAAAAATAAAACATAAACCCTAAACTAAAAAAAAAACTAAACCTAAAATAAAATAAAATAAACCTAAACTGAACTAATAAATTAAACTAAATAAATAAAACTTAAACCAAAACCTAAAATAAACTAAACCAACCTAAACCTAAACCCTAAATAAAATAAAATAAACTAAAATAAACTAAACCCAAACCTAAACAAAATAAAATAAAATAAAACCTAAAATAAACCCAAGTAAAATCTAAACCTAAAACCAAAAATAAAATAAAATAAAAACCTAAACCTAAACATAAAGATAAAAAATAGAACATAAATTAAAAAAAATAAAATAAAAATAAAACTAAATTAAAAAAATAATCCTAATCCTAAACCTAAACCTAAATAATAAATTAAAATAGAAAACCTAAACTAAAATAAATAAACCTAAAATAAAATAAAATAAAAAAATCTAAATAAAAAAAAATTAAACTAATATAAATAAAAAATAAACTAAAATAAATACAAAATAAACTAAATAAACCTAAACTTACTAGTTTACTTATTTAAAAAAAAATAAAGAAATTAAAAAAAAAAAAAAAAACCATAACCCTAAACCATAAACCCTAAACCATAAACCCTAAAACCTAAACCTTAAAACCCTAAACCCTAAACCCTAAACCCAAAACACTAAAGCCTACACCCTAAACCATAAACCCTAAATCCTAAAACCCTAATCCCTAAACCGTAACACCTAAACCCTAAAACGTACATCCCTAATCCCTAAACTCAAACCCTAAACCCTAAACTGTAAAACCTAAAAACCTAAACCTAAACTAAATAAAACATAAAAAAAAACATAAACCTAAATAAATTAAATAAAATGAAATAAAATAAAAACCTAATCTAAAACATAAACCTAAACCTAAAACTAAATGTAAAAATAAAGTAAAATAAAATTAAAAAACCTAAACTAAACTAAAAAAATAAAATAAACATAAAAATAAAAAATCTAAATAAAATAAAAACTAAATGCCAAATAAAAATAATAAATAAACTAAAATAAAATAAAATAAAACTAAATAAAACCTAAATAAAAAATAAACCAAAAATAAAACCTATTAAATAAAATATAAAACCTAAACCTTAAACTAAAAAAACAACTTAAAATAAACAAAATAAAATATACCTAAACCTAAAATAAAATAAACTAAACTAAAATAAATAAAACCTAAACCTAAACCTAAACTAAATAAAATAAAATAAACTAAAATGAAACCTAAACCTAAACTAAAAATAAAACTTAAAAATAATCCTAAAATAAAAACCTAAAACCTAAACCTAAAAAAATTAAAATAAAAACCTAAACCTAAACCTAAAAAATAAAATAAAGCCTAAACCTAAAAAATAAAATAAAAATAAACTAAATTAAAAGTAAGCATAAACCTAAATCTAAACCTAAAAATAATCTAAAATAAAACCTAAACTAAAATAAATAAACCTAAAATGAATTTACTAAAATAAATAAAAAATAAAAATAAACCTAAATAAAAAATAAAAATAAAATAAACTAAAATAAATAAAATAGACAAAATAAACTAAATAAACCTAAACCTACTAGTTAATTTAAAAAAAAAACCTAAACCCTAAACCCTAAACCTAAACCTAAATAAACCTAAACCTAACATAAACTAACCCTAAACCTACAACCCTAACAAAAACCCTAAACCCTAAACCTAGAATGCTAAAAAAACATAAAACCAAAACCCTTAACCCTCAAAATCCTAAACCTTAAAGCCTAAACACAAAACCCTAAACCCTAAACCCTAACCCTAAACCATTAACCCTAAAACCCTAAACCCTAAAACCCTAAACCGTAAACCCTAACCTGAAACCCTAAACCCTAAAAGCATAAACCCTAAAACCCTAAACCCAAATCCATAAACCCTAAACCTAAACCCCAAACCCTAAACCTAAACTCAAAGCAACTAAATAAATTAAAAAAAACCTAAATAAACCCTAAACTAAACACCCCAAGAATAAACCAAAGGAACATCATCAAACCAGGCTCAATTTAGATATGGAAGGTGGAGGTGTATAATAATTATTATGTGGTGGATCTTGAGGGATAATGAAGGTAATCAGCTATGGAGGTGGGAGGATGTGGTTACAATGGAGGGAGAGATCGAGATATGATGGAAAATCACAGTGGATGGTTCGATGGGAACTAAAGAAATTGAAGAATGGTCGATCCGATCTACTAATGGAAGCTTTATTAGAGATGGTTATAGTTATCTAATTTATCCATGCTCATTTTTATCTATGTCATTTCTTATGTCTTAAAAAACTGTGTTACTTGGTTGATGAAATCAAAAGAAAAATGTGAATTTGAATTTGTTCTTTTAAAACTAAAAGCCTTAAACTAAACTAAAACTAACCATGACCTAAAACCTAAACCCTAAACCTAAACCCTAAAACCCTAAAAATCCCTAAACCCTAAACCCTAAACCCAAAAACCCTAAACCCTAAACCCTAAACCCTAAACCCTAAACCCTAAACCCTAAACTCTAAACCCTAAATCCTAAACCCCAAACCCTAAACCCTCAACTAACTTTAAACCCTAAACCCTAGATCCTAAACTCTAAAAAGCTTAAAACCTAAACTAAACTAAATAAAACATAAAAATAAAAGAAATTAAACCTAAAGATAAAATAAAAAAGAAATATAATAAAAATCAAACTAAAACCTAAACCTAAGCCTAAAAGAAGTAAAATTAAAAATAAAACCTAAATTAAAGTAAAATAAAAAACCTAAATAAAATAAAATTTAAAATAAAATAAAATAAATAAAATAAAAATAAAATAAATAAAAAACCTAAAATAAAATAAAATAAAATAAAAAAATAAAAATAAATAAAACTAAATGTCAAATAAAATAAAATAAACCTAAAATAAAATAAAATAAATAAATAAACCAAAAAAATAAATATAAAATAAAACTTAAAATTAAATAAAAAATAAAACCTTAATGTTAATTTAAAAAAAACTTGAACTTAAAATAAACAAAATAAAATATACCTAAACTTAAACTAAAATAAACTAAAATAAAATTAATAAAGCCTAAACTTAAACCTAAACCTAAACACTAAACTAAATAAAATAAAATAAAATAAAATTAAACCTAAACCTAAACTAAAAAATAAAACCTAAAAAGAAACCTAAAATAAAAACCTAAACCTAAAAAAATAAAATAAAAACCTAAACCTAGACCTAAAAATAAAAATAAAACCTAAAAAATAAAATAAAAATAAAACTAAACTAAAAAGTAAGCATAAACCTAAACCTAAACCTAAAAAAATAATCTAAAATAAAAAACCTAAACTAAAATAAATAAACCAAAATAAATTAACTAAACTAAATAAAATAAAAAATAAACCTAAATAAAATAAAATAAAATAAAATAATAAAATAAATAAAATAAACAAATAAACTAAATAAACCTAACCTATTTACTTAGTTAAAAAAAACCCTAAACCCTAAACCCTAAAACCCTAATCCCTAAACCGTAAACCCTAAACCCTAAAATGTACAACCCTAATCCATAAACCCTAAACCCTAAACCCCAAATCCTAAACCCTAAATCCTAAAATCTAAAAACCTAAAACCCTAAAACCTAAACCTAAATTAAATAAAACCTAACAATAAAAAAAAACTAAGCCTAAATAAATTTAAAAAATGAAATAAAATGAAAACTTAAACCTAAACCTAAACCTAAATGTAAAAATAAAATAAAATAAAAAAATAAAAACCTAAACTAAACTAAAAAAAATAAAATAAACCTAAAAATAAAGAATCTAAATAAAATAAAAAATAAATGTCAAATATAAATAAAATAAACCTAAAATAAAATAAAATAAAAACTAAATAAAAACTTAAACTAAAAAATAAAACTGAAAATAAAACCTAAAATAAATAAAAAATAAAACCTAAACCTTAAACTAAAAAAAGCATGAACTAAAATAAACTAAAATAAAACAAATAAAACCTAAAGCTAAACCTAAACACTAAACTAAATAAAATAAAATAAACTAAAATGGAACCTAAACCTAAATTAAAAAATAAAACCTAAAAATAAACCTAAAATAAAAACCTAAAACCTAAACCTAAAAAAATAAAATAAAAATCTAAACCTAAACCTAAAAATTAAAATAAAACTTAAACCTAAAAAATAAAATAAAATAAAACTAAACTAAAAAAATAAGCAAACCTAAACCTAAACCTAAAAAATAAACTAAAAAAAACCTAAACTAAAATAAATAAACCTAAAATAAATTAAATAAATTAAATAAAAATAAAAATAAATCTAAATAAAAATAAAAAATAAAATAAACTAAAATAAATAAAATAGATAAAATAAACTAAATAAACCTAAACCTACTTTTAATTTAAAACCCTAAACCCTAAATCCCTAAACCTTAAATCATAAACCCTAAACCCAGACCATAAACTAACCCTAAACCTACAACCCTAAACCTAACCTAAAATAAAAACTAAACCCTAAACCCTAAAAAAGCATAAAACCTAAACCTTAACCTCAAAACCCTAAACCGCCTAAACAAAACCCTAAACCCTAAACCTAACCCTAAACCCTTAACCTAAAACCTAAACCTAAAACCAACCCTAAACCCTAACCCAAACCCTAAACACTAAAGAATAAACCCTAAAACCCTAAACCCTAAACCTAAACCCTAACCCCAAACCCCAAACCTAAACCTAAGCCTAAGAAATAAATTAAAAAATAAACCTAAATTTCTAAACCCTAAACTAACCCTACACCCTAAGAATGGGCATAACCTTGATGAAAGAACATCATCGCCAACTAAATTAGCTCATCTACATGGCGAATTATCATAGTGGGGTGGATCTGATTGGTGGATATGATGGTGGTGGTCGAGGTTATGGAGGTGGGAGGAGAGATGTTACAAACTGAGTGGTGGTGAGAGATCGGGGATATGATGGCATCCGCTACTGAGAGTGGGTGATGGGAACTAGAGAAACTGAAGAATGGCCGATCCGATCTACTGCTTTTGGAACTGTGTCCTTATTGTAGAGATGGTTCTAGTTAACTAGGGTTTTTGATTTATGCATGCTCATTTTTTATCTATGTCATTTCTTGTGTCTTAAAAAACTTGGTGTGTTATTTGGTTGATGAAATCAAAAAGATAAAAATACTGAATTTGAATTTGTTCTCGGTTAAAAAAACCAAAAGCCTTAAACTCTAAACTAAAACCTAAACCTACAGACCTAAACCTAAACCCTAAACCCTAAACCCTAAACCCTAAACCCTAAACCCTAAAAAACCCTAAACCCTAAACCCTAAACCCTAAACTAAACCCTAAACCTAAACCCTAAACCCTAAACCATAAACCTAAACTTAAACCCTAAACCTAAACCAAACCTAACTAACTAAACCCTAAACTAAACTAAATCTAAACTCTAAAAAGCTAAAACCTAAACTAAACTAAATAAAACCTAAAAAATAAAAGGAATTAGAAAGCCTAAACCAAAATAAAATATAATAAAAACCTAAATTAAAACCTAAACCTAAGCCTAAAAAGAAAGTAAAATTACAAATAAAAACCTAAATTAAAGTAAAAAAATACAAAGCCTAAATAAAATAAAAAAACTAAACTTAAAAGTAAAAATAAAATAAACCTATAATAAATAAAAACTAAATAAAAACCTAAACCTAAAAATAAACCTAAAATAAATTAAAATAAAAATAAAATAAAACTAAATCCAAAACTAAAAAAACATATACCTAAAATAAAATGAAATAAACCTAAACCTAAAAATATAATATCTTAACTAAAATAAATAAATAAACTTAAACCAAAACCTAAAATAAACTAAACCTAAACCTAAACTTAAACCCTCAATAAAATAAAATAAACTAAAAACAAACCTAAACCTAAACTAATAAATAAAACCTAAAAATAAACCAAAAACGTAAACCTAAAAAAATAAAATAAAATCCCAAACCTAAACAAAAAAAGAAATAAAACCTAAACCTAAAAAATAAATTAAAAATAAAACTAAACTAAAAAAATAGACTTAAACCTAAACCTAAAAAATAAACTAAAATAATAAACCAAAACTAAAATAAATAAACTACAATAAATAAATTGAAAAATAATTATAAAAACAAAATAAACTAAAAAAATAAAAAAAATAAACTAAATAAACAAACCTATGAGTCTAGTTAATTTTAAAAAAATAAAATAAAAAATAAAAATACCCTAACCCTAAATGTACAACCCTAAACCCAAAACCCAAAACCTTAAAACCCTAAACCCTAAACCCTAAACCCTAAAACCCTAAACCCTAAACCATAAACCTAAACCCTAAAACCTACAACCCTAAACCCTAAACCCCAAACCCTAAAACCTAAAACCTAAAACTAAAACTAAATAAAAAAATAAAAAATAAAATTAAATAAAATAAAATAAAAACTAAAACTAAAACCTAAACCTAAACCTAAACCTAAATGTAAACCAAAACCTAAACCTAAACATAAAAATAAAATAAGATAAAAAATAAAAACTAAACTAAAATAAAATAAATAAAAATCTAAATTAAACTAAAACATAAAATAAACCTAAATAAAATAAAAAAAATAAACATAAAATAAAAATAAAATAAAAATAAAATAAAATAAAAACTGAATAAAAACCTAAACATAAAAATAAAACTTAACAATAAATAAAAAATAAAACCTAAACCCTTAACTAAAATAAAACCTAAACCTAAAATAAACCTAAACCTAAACTAAAATAAACTAAATAAAACCTAAATCAAAACCTAAAATAAACTAAACCTAAACTATAAACTAAATAAAATAAAAAATAAACTAAAAATAAACCTAACCTAAACTAAAAAATAATAAACCTAAATAAAAACCTAAACCTAAAATAAAAAATAAAATAAAAAATAAAAAAAAATAAAACCTAAACCTAAAAAATAAAATAAAAATAAAACTAAATTAAAAATAAGCATAAACTTAAACCTAAACCTAAAAAATAAACTAAAATAAAAAACCTAAACTAAAATAAATAAACCTAAAATAAATATACTAAAATAAACAAAAATAAACCTAAATAAAAATAAATGAACTAAAATAAATAAAAAAAATAAACTAAATAAACCCTAAACCCTATATCGTAAATCCTAAACCCTATACCCTAAACCCTAAACCATAAATCCTAAACCCTAAACCCTAAACCTACAACCCTAAACCCTAAACCCTAAACCCTAAACCCTAAAAAACCATAAATACTAAACCCTAAATAGTAAACCCTAAACCCTAAACCCTAAACCACAACCCTATACCTTAAACCCTAACTAACTAACCCTAACCTAAACCCTAAACTAACCCTAAACCCTAAGAATGGGAAGAACCTTTACAAGAGGAACATCACTAGGTTGGAGATCTGGGTCAGGAAGAGGGTGAGAAGGCGTGGTGGTTATCATAGTGGTTGTGGTGGGGTAGTGGGGTGGATATCGAGGTGGTGGTTGGAGCAAGGGTTATTGAGGGATAGCCATGGAGGTCGAGTATGATGGCAGATCCCGCTACTCGAGAGGCGGGAGTGGTTTTGATGGGAACTAGAGAAACAGAAGAATGGTCGATCCGATCTACTTATTGAACTGTCATTATCTAGGGTTTTTGATTACCTCTAATGGTGCTTATTTTTCATCTATGTCATCAATTCTGTCTTAGAAAACTTGGGGTGCTACATGGTTGATAAAATCAAAAAGAAGAAATGTTGAATCTGAATTTGTTCTTTATTAAAAAAAACCTTAAATCGTAAACCCTAAACCCTAAACTAAAACTTAAACCCTAATGCTAAAACCAAAACCAAAAACCCAAAACCCTAAACTCTAAAAACCTTAAACCCTAAACCCTAAACCCTAAACCCTAAACCCTAAACCCTAAAACCCTAAATCCTAAACCTTAAACCCTAAACCCCAAAATAATAAACCCTAAACCCTAAAACCTACAATCCTAAACTCTAAATCCTAAACCCTAAACCCTAAACCATAAACCCTAAACTAATATATCCTAAATTCTAAACCCTAAACCTTGAATAAAGATGTTATTTGGAGTAGATCTAAAGAATGACCTAATCCTTACATAGTTATGGCTAAAGAAAATATCTTGAAGAGACTTTCCTTGACTATTAGAGATTTGAATACCTAAATCATATTATAATACCATATATTATAAGTATAATGTAGCATCACATATTTGAGCATGTAGTAATGGGTTTTGGATGTTATAAGATGTTTTGAAATGTTTTAGTATATTATGGTATTGTTCTATATATATTTATATAAATCATAAAAATATTGATTTAATAAATCATGATGAAATTTGTTAAACTTGAAGTGGGAATTTGGTTGTAGTACCAAAGGTGTGCTACACTTATAGTCTAAAAAAGTAAGATTCTATGTTCAAAATAAATATTATATGTTGTAGCATAGTATAACATCATATATATTAATATATAGTTCTACTCATTTCAATATCTTTTAGTATTTTACAATCATGCAATCGAGCCTACACTAGAATTATTTATAAAAAAGTTGATTTAGAATTTAAAATGGTAGAATTTGGCCAAATTCATAATAGGTAGAGCATGGCATCATAATACATTATTTTAATTTAAAATATGTAAGTTATATGACTAAAATATATAGTTTTTTTTATTATTTAGACTAATATTATTATTTATTATCTTAAGCAATCCCTTATGTTGTGATATGCAATATAATTTAATATAATATGTTATAATGTATTATAATATTGGATGCCATAACATAGTGTAGCAACATGAATTATAGCATACTATTGTGTAGTACTACTTGTTGTTTAGCATATTTTAGTTTGTTATAGTATGATGTAGTAGAGTTTGTACTGGTATAATTCATAAAAATACTAATTTATAGGCAGAGATGATAGGATTTAATGTAAGCTTTAGGGAACATCATTGGGGTGTGCTATGGTGTGTCATTTAATCAAAAGAATGGAATTTTGCATCCAAAATAAATGTTCCTTTTTCAACTAAATTTTATAATTTTTTTTGCTTAAAGTGATTCATTTTAAGGTCTAATGTAAGATAATTTAAAGGTTCAGATGGAAGAATTTGGCCAAATTCATGGCACATGAAAGAAGCAACACCAAAATTATGCTATTTTGTACCATTTCTAATAGAAAAATAAAAATTTTACATCCAAAATGAACATTATTCATATTTTGAGAAAATTTTTTTTTTGTTCCTTTTAAGTGATTCTAATGAGATGTAATGTTAGACAATATATTATATTATAGCATATTATAATATAACATCATATATTATAATATAATATAGTGTGTTAATTCACACTATAATATGTTTAGCATGATATTGTATAGTTAGTTTGATCTTGCACCATCACAAATCATAAAATGTTGATTACAATGTTAAGATGATGTAATTTGAATGAATACATTATTATGCTTTTGTTTGAAGTATTAAAGGTGTGCATAAGAGAAGAAATAAGATTTGATGAGAATTCCATGTCAAGGACATGGAGGGAGATCTAGGGGATCACATGCATTGGACATGACATGAGAGGGTCTATGTCAGGCATAGAAGAAGAAAATTTTTTGGTGGTAAGGTTTGAATTTGATTTGATTTACGGAAAAAAGATCTACTAGGGATAAGAATCTATAATTCACTAGGATTAAGACAATCGACTTTAATTTATTTTTATTTTAATTGATGTGGAGGCATATCTATTAGAGAGATGCTCAAGTCCAGGGATTGGGGTATATGAACATTCCACTAGGGAAGCAGTTTGGCTATCTAATGGGATTGATTTGAGTTTGATTTCATAGATTTATTGGGAGATGTATCCAGGGGAAAAGAGTTTTTGATTTCTTTGATTTAGACTCTACTAGGGGAGTTGGTTCAATAGAAGTTGGTTTTGAATTTGTTTGCATGACTTATTTATATATGATTTGGGGCTCCATTGGAAAAAAGAGTGTGATTTAACTCCACCTGGGAAAATTAGAATGGGTTTAATTTAACTGAAGTTAATGTATGGACCGTAGGGTGTGTGATGGATCCACCGAGAAGGGGCTATATCCCTTGACCAACCTTAGGTAAATAAATCCAAAGGGATAGTCTACCATTATGGGTAAAGCTAACCTAAGGGGTTGCCTTGTGCAACTGTGCTAAAAGAAGGCATAGACTTACATCTTCTAAAGTAGGGAACAACAGTGACCTATGGTAAACAATCAAACTCAACTTCCACTATTGAGAGAATTTTGGGGACTTATATCAACTCTGAGTAGTCAGATTCTATAGTTTTACATTGTCCTAAAGATAGATACCTTCGGGAAAAGGTACCACTAGGGGTGTCCTCCTAATCCATAAGTGAATATATAATTTGTTTATATATTTTGTGGACCTTGTTGGTGTGTGAGGGACCACACTGAGATGGGCCTATGTCAATTTTGACCTATCTCGCATCGACCAAGGAAAATCGCAAATCCACAAGATGATTCTCCAACCATGTGGGTTGGTTACTAGGAAAGCGAACTCCAATTTGATAGTAACCTAGTGTCTAAATGGGGTCGCAAAGCACATGATCCAAATATAGTGCCAGAGAGGTGCTACTAGGCATTATGAGCCTTGGAAAAGAAAAGCATAGTGTACTGCTACAAGGGTGTGAGAACCAACCAACCTAATGTGTATCCATCGAGTGGTGTATCCATCGATAGTGAGAACCAACAAACCTAACTGGTGTGATCAACCTTGAAATAAAGTGTTTTACAACTTTCCAAGTGGATTGATCATCGATCACGTCATGACATATATTATCTAACCTAGAGTGACTACTTACTGGGGAGCCCCAAGAAGGACTGACAGACTTGAAGCGTAAGAGGAAAGGAGCATCTAGGGACTTATCCTAAACCTCAAATATACTCAACCTAGTTAGTGAGGCTAATCTAAGAAGAAAGCATAGTAGACTCACATCCTCTTAAACTAAAGCTAACATGAGGTAGCTTATCACCCACATAAGTAAGGCCTACCAAACTAACAAGGCACTCATGTGGGAGTGGCCAAGGAAGGAAAGCAAAGGCACTTACATCCTCCAAAGCAAGAAGACGCTAGGTGACACACTAGGTAGATGTCACCACCCAAAGCAAATTGAGAGTGCCCCGGGCATTATCTTAAGTCGAGTAGCCCGAGACAAAAAAGATATGTGTTTGTTTTATATGTTTGTGTGCATTTTTGTGTTGTTGTGTCGAAGGATGATAGGACACCGTGTTCTTTACACCAACCCTAAACACATGCGATTTGAAAACAAGAATACTTTCAACATGGAATAGATTAAATTCAAAATGGAATTTTCATTGATTATAATTATTTTCAAACATGATTTATAATATTTCTTAAGTAGAGCCCATTGATTGGAAGCATTAGGTGCTCTCCTTATGATTAATAAGCGATAAGATCCTTGGTAGGCCTTCTCTATAGTAAAAGGGCCTTCCTAAGTTGATTCAAACTTGCCTCCCATCTTACAACGAGCAATAATTGGTCTCCTTAGAACTAAACTAAGCTCTCCTTGAAAAGGTATAGGATGGACCAACTTATTGTGAGCTTGAATCATTTTAGCTTTGTACAACTTGAGGTTTTAGCATGCTCGCAGGCGTCTCTCTTCCAAACCTTTGAGCTCTTCTAACCGAACTTGGCATTCTCTATTGTGATTTTGCTACCCAACTATTCTTAGTGATGGGAGTTGACTTTAATGGTAATGACTGACCCATACACTAAGGAGAAAGGAGTAGAATGAGTTGGAGTTCTATGTGGTGGCCGACAAGGCTTCAACTAATTTTCATGCTATGCCACTTGTTTGTCGAGTGTCTTCTTTAGTATTTGGATTATAGTTTTGAAGACTTCTAAGCCATTTTCCCTCGTAGTTGATGGTAGAGTATCTCCAATCTATGCTATATCTCCGCAAAGTTGTTGGTCTCTGCTCTTGAATGCAATACCATTATCAGATATAATTCATTGAGGCACTCCAAACCTATATATGATATGGTTCCTAAAAAATTGGAGCACATGTAGTGACCTCTTGGAATCACCTTCACCAAAGTAGTTAGTAGTAGCTAAGATGAATCGATGACCCTTGGAAGAAGGAGGATCAATCGACCCACTATAGTACCCCAACACTGAATGGACATGAGGCTAATTTAAGATGTAGAATGTTGGGTGGTTGGTGTAGGACCACACCGTGTATTTGACATTGGTGGCCTCACCTAGCCGTAGCCATGCAATATTTGATCATCAATGGTCAGTAGTATCCTAGTCTCTTGATCTCATCTTCACTGATTGGTTGGATCCATAATCTAGTGTACTTGATCATGATCTTATGGACTTCGTGATTGTCTAAACAACGTAACCACATATGATCAAAGAACAAACCGATATAAGACACCATCCATAAGAGCATAGGAAAGTGCTCTCGCTTCATCCGATGGGATTGGGACTTCTCTTGAGGTAGTTTTATTTATTTAGGTAATCCATGAATGGTTGCCTCCAATCTAACTCCTCATCCTTTTGGCAATGGCAACCTCCCTTCAAGAGAGTACTTTTGATGAGTTCAATATAAGGAATAAAACTTATCTATTTGGGATAAGGACTAATCCACCAAGCTTGGCTAAAGCATATGTTACAATGTTCTCTCCTTGAGGAATCTTATAAATGGTAACCTCTGAGATTTGGGCCAACAACTCCATGGTGTACTTATGGTAGTGATGGATCTTGGACTTTATAACCTTATAGGACCCAATAATTTGGTTGATAAGTAGTTGAGAATCCCCAAAGATGTTGATGTTTTGGATGCTTAGAGTAATGGATAACTCCAAACTTGCAATCAGAGCCTCATATTTGGCTTCATTGTTGGTGCAAGGATTGGATAGATGATATGAAAATCTTATCACATCACAATCCGGAGTTAAGAGAACTATTCCTACCCCTGCCTTTCCTGGAATAGTAGATTGTTTTCCTTTTTGAGGAAGCCGCACCATCAAAGTACATCTCCCAAGCAGGAATGATGCTAGTATCCCCTAAGTTCATGATTTGTTCATGGAGATCATCACTAAGCGAGAGTCATAAGTGGGTGTTGCTAAGAAATCTGCAGTGCTTGTCCTTTCACCACACCGAGGGGTATGAAGATAATGTCAAATGAGAAGATCATGGACCGTGCCAACTATTAGGATAGCGGCCATGTCATGAGATACTATGGGATTGATCCTAGAGATTAAGTTCACCTTATGAGGAAGCATGTAGTGCTGTAGCTTTTGAGATAAAAAGATTAAAGCTAGGCAATACTTCTCAATGGTTGGATAATTAGCCTCAGTAGCAATTAGACGATGGCTAAGGTAGTAGATTTTGCTTTCCTTCCCTTCGTCATTTGCTTTGGCCAACAAAGAACCAAGTGAGTCATCTAACGCAGCAGTGTAAAGTATGAGTGCTTTCCGATGGGGTGATAAGTGACATCATCGTAATGCTTGTTGTCTTCAAGGCATGCTCACACTCTCATCATCCCACTTGAACTTGGCATCCTTTTGACAAGTGCCGAGAATGGTCGACATCTTCTTGATAGTTGGATATAAATCATCTTAGATATGCACGCCTTGAAATGATCTGAGTTGAGTTAAACTTTTAAGGGGTGGCATTTCTAATATCGCCTTGATCTTCTCCGAATCAATTTTGATTCCTTGGTGTCGTATAATAAACCCAAGGAATTTCCCTTAAGGCACTCCTAATGCACACTTCTAGGGGTTCATTTTATGATTAAATTGTCCTAACCACTCGAAAACTACTCTCAAGTCAAAGAGATGGTCTTCCTTTTCTATACTTTTGACCACGAGATCATCAACATAGCATCCGACTTGATGATGAATGAGTTCATCAATGATTCAAGTCTAAAATAAAATAAAAACCTAAACTTAAACATAAACCTAAACCTAAAAATAAAATAAAATAAACTAATAAAAATAAACTCAAATAAAATAAATAAAAACCAAAACTAAACTAAAAAGTAAAATAAACCTCAAAATAGAAAAACCTAAATAAAATAAAAACTAAACGTAAAATAAAAATAAATTAAACCTAAAATAAACATAAAATAAAAACTTCAACCTAAAAAATAAATCTAAAAATAAAACCTAAAAATAAATATAAAGTTAAACCTAAACCCTAAACTGAAAAAAAAAACCAAACCTAAAATAAAATAAAATAAAATAAATAAAATAAACCTAAACCTAAACAAAAATAAACTAAACTAAAATAAATAAAACCTAAACCTAAACCTAGATTAAATAATATAAAATAAACTAAAAATAAACTTAAACCTAAACTAAAAAATAAAACCTAAAACCTAGAACCTAAAAAAATAAATTAAAAACCTAAACCTAAACCTAAAAATAAAAAATAAAACTTAAACCTAAAAATAAAATAAAATAAAACTCAACAAAAAATTAAACCTAAACCTAAAAAATTAACTAAAATGAAAAACCTAAATTAAAATAAATAAACCTAAAATAAATAAACTGAACAAAATAAAAATAAAAATAAACCTAAATAAAAAAAAATAAAATAAACTAAAATAAATAAAAAAATAAACTACATAAAATAAATACAACTAAACCTATCAGTTTACTTAATTTTTTAAAAAAAAAACTCTAAACCCTAAATCCTAAATCCTAAACCCTAAACCCTAAACCCTAAACCTACAACCTTAAACCCTAAACCCTAAACTAAATAAACTAAATAAAACTAAACCTACCGGTTTACTTAATTTAAAAAAAAACATTAAACTCTAAATCATAAACCATAAACCCTAAACCTTAAACCCTAAAACCCTAAACCCTAAAACTAACCCTAAACCCTGAACCTAAAAAAACCCTAAACCCTAACCATCTACAAACCTTAAACCTAAACCCCTAAACCTAACCCTAAACCTAAACCCTAAACTAAACCCTAAACCTAAACCCCAAACCTTAAACCTAATCCTAAAGTAACTAAATAAATTAAAAAATAAACCTAAACCCTAAACCTAATAAATAAACTAAACCTAAACACTAAGAGTGGAAGAACCTTGACGAGAACATCAACGCCAACCGCCTAGATCTGTGGTGGAGGTGAAGGCAGGTATCACAGTGGTGGTGGGGTTCTAGAGGTGCCGGTGGATATGGAGTGAGCAGGGTGGTTATGGAGAGGAGAAGCAACAGAGGTTACTGGTGGTGAGGGAGATATCGAGGATATGATTTTGGATCCCACTACCGAGAGGCCGAGTAGTTCGATGGAACTGAGAACTAAAGAACGATCCGAACCGCTTATGGAACTATGTCTTTAAGAGACAATTCTAGTTATCTGGGGTTGTTGATTTTCTATGCCATTTTGATCTATGTCACTTGTGTCTTAAAATTTGGTGTGTTACTTGGTTGATGAAATCAAAAGAAGAAATGTTGAATCTAAATTTGTTCTTTGTTAAAAGAAAAATCCAATAAAAACCATAAACAAACCCTAAAAACACTAAACCCTAAACCCTAAACCTAAAACCTTAAACCCTAAACCCTAAACCCAAAACCCTAAACCCTAAAACCTAAACCCTAAAACCTAAACCCTAAACACCCTAAACCTTAAAGCCCAAACCCTAAACCCTAAACCATAAACCCTAAACCCTAAAAAGCTAAAAAGCTAAACCTAAAAGAAATAAAACCTAAAAATAATATAAATAAATAACCTAAACCAAAATAAAATAAAAAAAGTGAATTAAATTAAAACCAAAATTAAAACCTAAACCTAAACCAAAACTTAAAAAAGAAAATAAAATAATAAATAAAAACTAAACTAAATAAAAAAATAAAGAAAACCTAAACTAAAGTAAAAATAAAACCTAAATAAAATAAACTAAAATAAAATAAAATAAAACTAAATAAAAAACTAAACCTAAAAAATAAAATCTAAAAAATAAATAAAAACCTAAACTAAACCTACCTAAAATAAAAATAAAATAAACCTAAACCTAAACTAAAATAAACTAAACTAAAATAACTAAAGCTAAACCTAATTAAACCTAAACCTAAACCCTAAATAAAAAATAAAATAAACTAAAATAAACCTAAACCTAAACTAAAAAATAATACCTAAAAAATAAAAAAAATAAAACCTAGAACCTATTCTAAAATAAAGTAAAACTAAAGAAAACCTAAAATAAAAAAATAAAACCTAAACAAGAATATAAAATAAAATAAAACTAAACTAAAAAATAAATAAACCTAAACCTAAAAATAAACTAAAATAAATAAACTAAACTAAATAAAAAATTAAAATAAACTAAATATAAATAAATAAAAAATAAAATAAACTAAAATAAATAAAAAATAAACTAAATAAATCTAAACATACCAGTTTACTTAATTTAAAACAAAATAAATAAATAAATAACCTTAAACCCTATACCCTAAAGCCTAAACCCTAAAACTACAACACTAAACCCTAAACACTAAACTCTAAAACAAACCCTAAACCCTAAACACTAAACCTTAAACCCTAAACCCTAAAACCTACAACATTAAACCCTAAATCCTAATACCTACAACCCTAAACCCTAAACTCTAAACTCTAAACTCCAAACCCTAAACCTTAAACCCTAAACCTTAAACCCTAAACCTAAAAAAACCTAAAATAAAACCTAAACCTAAACTAAATAAACTAAAAAAATAAAATAAATAAAAAACTTAAACCTAAATAAAATAAAATAAAACCAAAACTAAAACCAAAAATACCTAAACCTAAACTAAAAAAAAAATAAAATAAACCTAAAAATAAACTAAATAAAATAAAAATTAAACATAAAATAAAATAAAATAAACCTAAAGTAAAATAAAATAAAACTAAATAAAAAATCTACATCTAAAAAAATAAACTAAAAAATAAAATAAATAAAACCTAAACCCTAAACTAAAAAAATAAAAAACCTAAGCCAAAATAAATAAACAAAATAAAATAAACCTAAACCTAAACAAAATGAACTAAACTAAAATAAATAAAACCTAAACCTAAAATAAACTTAACCTAAATAAACTAAATAAAATAAAATATACAAAATAAAAACCAAAACCTAAACTAAAAATAAACTTAAAATAAACCTAATATAAAAACCTAAAACTTAAACCTAAAAAAATAAAATAAAAACCTAAACCTAAAAAATAAAACCTAAACCTAAAAAATTAAATAAAAATAAAACTAAACTAAAAAATAAACATAAAACTAAACCTAAACCTAAAAAATAAACTAAAATAAAAACCTAAACTAAAATAAATAAACCTAAATAAATAAACCAAACTAACTAAAATAAAAAATAAACCTAAATAAAATTAAAAAAATTAAATAAACTAAAATAAATAAAAATAAGAATCTAAATAAACCTAAATAAAAAAAAAATAACCTAAACCTAAACTAAAATAAACTAAACTAAAATAAATAAAACTTAAACCTAAACCTAAAATAAACTACACATAAACCCTCAACCAAAACTAAATAAAATAAAATAAACTAAAATAAATCTAAACCTAAACTAAAAAAATAAAACCTAAAATAAACCTAATATAAAACCTAAAACCTAAACAAAAATAAATAAACTAAATAAATAAAAAAATAAACTAAATAAACTAAAACCTTTACTTAATTTTAAAAAAAATGTAAAATAAATAAAACCTAATCTAAATCATAAATGAACCCTAAACCTAAACCTAAACCCTAAACCCTAAACCTTAAAACTTTAAACCTAAACCCTAAACCCTAAACTAAACTCTAAACCCTAAACCCTAAACCCTAAACCCTAACCATAAACCTAACCTTAACCCTAACCCAAACCCTAAACCCTAAATCCCAAACCATAAAACCCTAAACCCTAAACCCTAAAAAACCTATACCTAAACTAAATAAACCTAAAACCTAAACCTAAAAAAAGAATAAAAAATAATAAAATAAAATAAAACCTAAACTAAAACCTAAACCTAAACCTAAACTAAAATAAAATTAAAAAAATAAAACTAAATTAAAATAAAATAAACCTAAAAAAATAAAAAACCTAAAATAAAAAAATAAATAAAATAAAAATAAAATAATGAAATAAAATAAAATAAAATAAATAAAACCTAAATGAAAAAAATAAACCTAAAATAAATAAAAAATAAAACCTATACCTAAACTAAAAAAAACCTAAAATAAACAAAACAAAATAAACCTAAAAAAACTAAATCAAACCTAAACCTAAACCTAAAATAAACAAACCTAAACCATAAACTAAATAAAAAATAAAATAAACTAAAAATAAAGGAGGTTACAACCATGGTGGTGAGGGAGGAGATACAAGATATGATGGTGGATCTACATGAGAAGTCGGTGGTTCGATGGGAACTGGAGAAATCAAGAATGACCAATCCGATCTACTACTTATGGAACTGTGTCTTTACAAGAGAGATAGTTATCTAGGTTTTTTATTTTCTATGTGTGCTCATTTTTATCTATGTCATCACTGTGTCTTAGAAAACATGGTGTGTTACTTGGTTGATAAAATTAAAGAGAAGAAATGAATCAATTTGTTTTCTAAAAAAACCAAAACCCTAATCCCTAAACTAAAACATGAACCCTAACAAACCTAAACCCAAAACCCAAAACCCTAAACCTTAAAAACCCTAAACCCTAAACCTTAAAACCTTAATTCTAAAACACTAAACCCTAAACTATATATCCTAAAACCTAAAACTGAAAACCTAAACCCTCAACTAACTCTAAACCCTAAACCCTAAAAAGCTAAAAACCTAAACCTAAAATTAAAATAAATAAAAAATCTAAACCAAATTAAAATAAAATAATAAAATAAAATAAAACCAAAACTAAAACCTAAACCTAATGCTAAACCTAAAAAGAAAATAAAAAAAATTTAAGAACTAAACTAAAATAAAATAAATTAAACTAAAAATAAATAACCAAAATAAAATAAAAACTAAACTTAAAATAGAAATAAATAAACCTAAAATAAAAATTGAGTAAAAACCTAAACCAAAAAAATAAACCTAAAAATAAAATGTAAAAATAAATAAAATATAAAACCTAAACCCTAAACTAAAAGTAAAAATCCTAAACCTAAAATAAAAATAAAATAAACCTAAACCTACACTAAAAGAAACTAATCTAAAATAATAAAACCTAAACTAAACCTAAAATAAACTAAACCTAAACCTAAACCCTAAATAAAATAAAATAAATTTAAAATAAACCTAAACCTAAACTAAAACATAAAACCTAAAAATAAACCTAAAATAAAAACCTAAAACTGAAACCAACAAAAATAAAATAAAAACCTAAATCTAAACCTAAAAATAAAAAATAAAACTTAAGCCTAAAAATAAAATAAAAATAAAACTAAACTGAAAAATAAACCTAAACCTAAACCTAAAAAAAAAAAATAAACTAAAATGAATAAACCTAAAATAAATAAACTAAACTAAATAAAGTAAAATAAACCTAAATAAAAATAAAAAAATAAAATATGCTCAAATAAATAAAAGTAAACTAAATAAACCTAAACCTATGAGTTTACTTAATTAAAAAAAATAATTAAACCCTAAAACCATAAACCTAAACCCAAAACCCTAAACCTACAACCCTAAACTATAAACCCTAAACCTGAAAACCCTAAACCCTGAACCCTAAACTCTAAACACTTAATCCTAAAACCTACAACCCTAAACCCTAAACCCCAAACCCTAAACCCTAAACCCCAAACCCTAAAAACCTTAACCTAAACTAAATAAAACTTAAAAATAAAATAAATAAAAAAACTTAAAACTAAAAAAATTAAAAATAATAAAATAAAAAAACTAAACCTAAACCTAAACCTAAATTTAAACCTAAACATAAATGTAAAAATCAAATAAACCTAAAAATAAAAACCCTAAAGAAAATAAAAAATAAATGTAAAATAAAATAAAATAAACCTAAAATATAATAAAATAAAAACTAAATAAAAACTAAACCTAAAAAATAAATAAACCTAAAAATAAAACCAATAAATAAATAAAAAATAAAACCTAAATCCTAAACTAAAAAAATCTAAACCTAAAATAAACAAAATAAAATAAACCTAAACCTAAACTAATATAAACTAAACTAAAATAAATAAAACCTAAACCTAAACCTAAAATATAAACTTAAACCTAAACTAAACTAAATTAAAATAAAATAAAAATAAAACCTAAACCTAAATAAAAAAAAAAAAAATAAAACCTAAACCTAAACCAAAAAAAAAAAAAAAAATAAAACATAAACTTAAAAATAAAATGAAAATAAAACTAAACTAAAAAAAAGCATAAACCTAAACATAAACCTTAAAACAAACTAAAATAAAAAACCTAAAATAATAAACCTAAAATAAATAAACTAAAATAAAAAATAAAAATAAACCTAAATAAAAATAAAAAATAAAATAAACTAAAATAAAAAATAAACTAAATAAATAAACCTAAAATTTAAATTAAAACTCTAAACCCTAAACTCTAAACTAAATCTAAAAAACCTAAACCCTAAACTAACCCTAAACCCTAAACCTAAACCCTAAATTTACAACCCTAAACTAAACTCTAAACCCTAAACCAACCTAAACCCTAAACCAAACCTAAACCTTAAAACCTAAACCTAAAAAACCTAAACCTAAACCTAAAACCTTATTCTAAACCCTAAACTAACCATAAACCCTAAACCTAAACCTTAAATACCTAAACTCTAAGTCAACCCTAAACAATAAACTAACCCTCAAAACCTAAACCTAAACCCTAAACATTAAACCCTAAACTTAAACTCTAACCAACCCTAAACCTTAAACATAAACCTTAAACCAAAATAAACCTAAACCTAAACCCTAAACCCTGAACCCAAAAAACCTAAAAACCTAAACATAAACTAAATAAAACCTAATAATAAAATAAATAAATAAACCTAAATTGAAATAAAATAAAATAAAATAAAAACCTAAACATAAACCTAAAAAATAAAATAAAATAAAAAATAAAAATAAATTATAATAAAATAAATAAAAACCTAAACTAAATTAAAAAAATAAAATAAACCAAAGAATAAAACCTAAATAAAATTAAAACTAAACATAAAATAAAAAAAATAATCCTAAAATAAAACTAAATAAAACCTAAACCTAAAAATAAAACCTAAAAGAAATAAAAAATAAAACCTAAACCTTAAACTAAAGAAATACCTAAACCTAAAATAAAAAGTAAATAAGCGAAATTAAATTAACCTAAACCTAAATAAAACTAAACTAAACTAAAATAAATAAAACCTAAACCTAAACCTAAACCTAAACCTAAACCTAAACCTAAACTAAATAAAATAAAATAAACTAAAATAAACTTAAACCTAAACTAAAAAATAAACCTAAAAAGAAACCTAAAATAAAACCTAAAACCTAAACCTAAAAATAAAATAAAAAACCTAAACCTAAACCTAAAAATAAAAAAGTAAATATAAACATAAAAAAATAAAATAAAAATAAAACTCAACTAAAAAAATAAACCTAAACAAAAAAAACTAAAATAAAAAACCTAAAATAAAATAAATAAACTTAAAATAAATAAACTAAACTAAATAAAAAATAAACCAAAATAAAATTAAAAAAAATAAAATAAACTCAAATAAATGAAAATTAAACTAAATTAACTAAATAAATCTAAACCTACCAGTTTACTTAAATTTAAATTAAAACTAACCCTAAACCCAAAACTAAACTTAAATTTAAACTAACCTATACCTATAACCCTAAACCTAAACCTAAACCCTAAACTCTAAACTCTACCTAAACCCTAAACCTAAAACTAAAACTAAAAACCTAAATATTAAACCTAAACCTAAAATATACAAACCTAAACCTAAACCCTAAACCTAAACTATACAAACCCTAAACCCTAAAACCATAAACCCTAAACTAAACTAACCCTAAATTAAACTCTAAACTTTAAAACCCTAACCCTAAACCCTAAACTAAACCTAAATCTAAACTAAATAAAAAACCTAAACCCAAACCATAAACACTAAATCCTAAACCCTAAACCTAAATTAACCTAAACCTAACCAACCTCTAAGAATAGATAGAAACTTAGTGAACATCACCCAACTAGGCTCGCCTAGAGAGATGGAGGTGAAGGTGGTGGTTAGTGGTGGTGGGGAACTGGAGGTGCCGGTGAGTAGTGGTTGTTATGGAGGTGGATGGCTGAGGTTATATCATGGTGTGGTGGTGGAGGGAGAGATCTGGATATGATGGTGGATCCCACTACTGAGAGGCGGGGTGGTTTTAATGGGAACTAGAGAAATCAAGAATGGGATCCAATGCCGCTTATGGAACTATCTTTTAGAGAGATGCTCTACTTATCTAAGGATTTTGATTTCTATGGTACTCATTTTTTGTCTATATCATCTTTTGTGTCTTAGAAAACTTGGGTGCTACTTGGTTGATGAAATAGAAGAAGAAATGAATTTGTTCTGTTAAAAAAAAACCTTAAATCTTAAACCTAAAACCAAAACCCTAAATCCTAAACCTCAAACCCTAAACCCCAAACCATAAACCTTAAACTATAAACCCTAAAAAAGCAAAAAAACTTAACCCTAAACTAAATAAACTAAAAAATAAAATAAATAAAAAATATAAATAAAATAAAATAAAAAAAAAAAATAAAATAAAACATAAACTAAAACCTAAACCTAAACCTAAAAAAGAAAAAAAAAAACTAAACTAAAATAAAAAATAAAACCTAAACTAAATTAAAAAATAAAAAACCTAAATAAAATAAAACTAAACCTAAAATAATAATAAAATAATCCTAAAATAAAATAAAATAAAAACTAAATAAAACCTAAACCTAAATAATAAAACTTAAAATAAATAAAAATTAAAACCTAAACCCTAAACTAAAAAATCCTAAACCTAAAATAAAATAAAATAATTAAAATAAAATAAACTAAACCTAAACTAAAATAAATAAAATTTTAACCTAAACCTAAAATAAACTAAACCTAAATCTAAACATAAACAAAATAAAATAAAATAAACCAAAAAAATAAACCTAAACTAAAATATAAAACCTAAAAATCAACCTAAAATAAAAACCTAAAACCTAAACCTAAAAAAATAAAAAAAAAAACCTAAATCAAAACCTAAAAAATAAAAAAAAATAAAACCTAAATAAAAATAAAATAAAACTCAATTAAAAAAATAAACCTAAACCTAAAAAAATAAAATAAAACCTAAACTAAAATAAAACCTAAAATAAATAAGCTAAAGTAAATCAAAATAAAAAATAAACCTAAATAAAAATATAAAATATAAAATAAAATAAACTCAAATAAACTAAAATAAATAAAAATAAACTAAATAAACCTAAACCTTCTGATTTACTTAATTTAAAATGAGAAACCCTAAACCCTAAATCCTAAGCCATAAACTTTAAATCTTAAACCCTAAAATTAACCCTAAACAACAAACCCTAAACCTACAACCCTAAACTACAACCTAAACCTACAACCCTAAACCCTAAAACCCTAAACCCTAAACCCTAAACCTAAACCTTAAACCCTAAACCCTAAACCCTAAACCTTAAAAACCTAAACCCTAAACCTAAATCTCAAACCCTAAACCTTAAACAACAAATGTTAAACCTCACACCCTAAACTAACCCTAAACCCTAAACTAACCCTAAACCCAAAGAATGTGCAGAACCTTGATGGCAAGAACATCACCATCAACTAGGCTTAGTCTAGATCTGGTTGTTGAGGTGAAGGTGGAGGCGCTTATCGTGGTGGTGGGGATTTGGAGGTGCTGGGTGGAGTGGCGTTGTGGTTATGGAGGGGAGGATGGAGGCTACAACCGGTGGTGGTGAGGGTGGGAGAGATGGATATGATCGACGATCCCTCTACTCGAGAGGTGGGGGTGATTCTGATGGGAATTGGAGAAATTGAATAACAGTCGATCCAATTTGCTACTTATGGAATTACCTTTACAGTAAAGATGATTTTACTTATCCAGGGTTTTGAATTTGCTCTATGGGTGCTCATTTTTTATCTATGTCATAGCTTATGTCTTATAAAACTTAGAGTGCTACTTGGTTGATGAAATCAAAAAGAAAAAATGTTGAATCTAAATTTGTTCTCCGTTAAACCCTAAACCATAAAATCTTAAATTAAAACTTAAACTCTAAAGCTAAAACCCAAACCCTAAACCCTAAACCCTAAACCCTGAACCCTAAACACTAAACCATAAACTCTAAACTCTAAACCATAAACCTAAACCTTAAACCCTAAACCTAAACCCTAAACCCTAAATCCCAAACCATAAACCCCAAACTAAACCCTAAACTAAGCACAAACCCTAAACTAACCCTAAACCTAAACCCTAAACCCTAAACCATGAATAAAAATTAAGAGTAGATCTAAAGAATGACTTAATCTAACATAGTTATGGTAGCTATAGAAAATGTCTTCAAGAGACTTTCCTTGACTATTAAAGATTTGAATACCCTAAACCCTAACCCTAAATCATATTATAATACCATATATTATAGTAATGAAGAATCATATATTTGAGCATGTAGTGATGTGTTTTGGATTTTATAAGATATTTTGAAATGTTTTAGTATATTATGGTATTGTTCCCTATAATCTATATTAATTTAAATCATAAAAATATTGATTTAATAAATCAGATGATGAAATTTGTTAAATTTGAAGTGGGAATTAGGTTGTAGTACCAAAGGTGTGCTATGCCACTTGTAGTCTAAAAGTAAGATTTTATGTTCAAAATAAATATTATATGTTGTAGCATAGTATAGCATCATATATCATAATATATTATTCTATGCATTTTAAATTCTTTAATAATCAACAAATGAGCCTACACTAGCATTATTTATAAAAATGTTGATTTAGACTTTAAAATGGTAGAATTTGGCCAAATTCATAATAGGTAGAGCATGGCATCATAATATATTATTTCAATTTAAAATATGTAAGTGGTATGACTAAAATATAAATTTTTTTATTGTTTAGACTAATTTTATAATTTTTTATCTTAAGTAATTCCTTGTGATGTGATATGCAATATAGTATAATATAATATGATATAGTGTATTATAACATAGGATGCCATAACATAATGTAGCATCATGCATTATAGCATACTATTGTGTATTACTACTTGTTGTTTAGCATATTTTAGTTTGTTATAATATGATGTAGTAGAGTTTGTACTAGTATAATTCATAAAAATATTGATTTATAGTGAGATGATCATTTGGCAAAATTTAAGGTAAGATTTAGGGAACATCATTGGGGTGTGCTATGGTGTCATTTAATCAAAAGAATGGAATTTTGGATCCAAAATAAATGTTCATTTTCAACCAAATTTTATAAATTTTTTGCTTAAAGTGATTCATTTTAAGGTGTAGTGTAAGATAATATATTATATAAAAGCATATTAAAATATAATGTACATAACAATATAACTTCACATATATATGAATGTGGTGGTGTTATTAAATGTTATTGTACATTTTAGTATGTTTTACTTTTGTTATAATATATTGGGTCAAAACTCACAAAATGTTAATTTGAAGTTGAGATGCAAGAATTTGGCCAAATTCATGGCACACACCAAAAAAAAACACCACAATTATGCTATTTTGCACCATTTCTAACAGAAAAAATAATAATTTTACATCCAAAATGAACATTATTCATATTTTGAGAAAATTTTGTTATTTGTTCTTTTAAGTGATTATAATGTGGTGTAATGTTAGACAATATATTATATTATAGCAAATTATAATATAACATCATATATTATAATATAATATTGTGTTAATTTACACTATAATATGTTTAGCATGATATTGTATAGTTAGTTTGAGCTTGCACCATCATAAATCATAAAATGTTGATTACAATGTTAACATGATGTAATTTGAATGAATACATTGTAAGGCTTTTGGTTGAAGTATTAAAGGTGTGCATAAGAGAAGAAATAAAATTTGATGAGAATTCTATGTCAAGGACTTGGAGGGAGATCCTAGGGATCACAATAGACATGACATGTGAGTGGTCTATGTCGAGGGCATTGAAGAAGAAAATCTGTTGAGGATAAGGTTTGAATTTGATTTGATTATATGATTTGTGGAAAGAAGATCCATTAGGAATAAGGATTATAATCCACCGAGGATTAAGAACTAATCAGCTTTAGTTTATTTTGTTTTAATCAATGTGGAGGCAAACTTGACCTATTACGAAAGTGAATGCCGGATTATGTCAACTCAAAAGTAGTCAATTAATTTTATCTTAATTTCATGTGATTTGATATGGTTTGTTTGGTTTGATTTCAAATTAAGGGCATATCCATCGGGGATGTGATTTCCATCAAATTTGATAGATTTAATTTATGGACCTTGTAGGTGTGCGATGGACCCACTGAGTTGGGGTTATATCAGACTTATCCTATCTCAGATTTGCAAATCCAAAAGGATAGTCTATTGGTTATGGGGTAGAGCTAGACAACCTAAGGGGTTGCCTTTCTATGTGCAACGGTTGTGCTAGGAAGAAGGTGTAGCAGACTTACATCTTTTAAAGCAAGTAACAACAACTTAGGTGACCTATTGGTAGAACAACAATTCAAACCCGACTTAGGTGACTACGAGAATGCTGGGACTTATATCAACTAAAAATTAGTCAAACAATTCTTATAGGAAGTTTTGCTGACACTACCCTAAAGACAGGATACCTACTTGGGATAAGGTACCACATGGAGTGTCCTCCTAATCCACAAGTGAATATGTATTTTGTTTATATATTTGTGTGGACCCTGTTGGTGTACGAGGGAACACACTAAGAAGGGGCTATGTCTGCCTTGACGTATCTCAGATTTATAGAACCAAGGAAGAATCTACACATCCACAAGATGGATTGTCCAACCACATAGGTTATTACTGGGAAAGGGCAACTATCCAACTGATAGTAACGATAGTGTCTAAATGGGGTTGCAACGTGATTAAAATATAATGCCCAAAGGGGAGGTGCTAGGGGTTATCCGTGAGCCCTAAAAGAAAGCCAATAGGTGTACAGTGTCCAACTCAATGAGAAAGTGTAGTAGACTTACATCTGCCATGAGTGGTGTATCCTAAGGTTCGAGAACTAACCAACCTAAGGTGTATCGATCAACATGAGTGGTGTATTCATCAGCATAGTGAAAACCAACCAACCTAAGGTGCCCATCACTGTGCAATGATCAATCTAGAAAGAAAGTGTGTAGGCTTACAACTTTCTAAGTGAAACTGATCATCAAGATAGTTTATCATAAGGAAGCCATATGTTATCTAACCTAGAGAGACTACTAAGTTGGGAGCCCCGAGGAAGGATTGGACCCAGACTTGAAGCAGTCAGGAGGGAAGGAGCTGCTAGGGGACTTATCCTAAACCTCAAATGTACTCAACCCAGTCAGTGCACGAAGGCTAATCAAAGAAGAAAGCATAGCAGACTCACATCCTCTTAAACAGAGCCAACATGAGGTAGCTTACCAATCATGCAGTAAGGCCTACCAAACTAACAATGCTTGATGTGTAGTGGCCAAGTAAGGAAGGAAAGCATAGCAGACTTACATCCTCCAAAGCAAGAAGACCTCTGGGTGACATACTAGTGGTAGCATGTCACCTAGAAGCATCGAGAGTGCCACTGGGGATGTTATCTCAACTCAGAGTAGCCCAAGATAAAAGATATGTGTTTATTTTATAAGTTTGTGTGTAGTTCGTGTTTGTGTTATGTCGATGAAAGATAAGATGACACTTGGATTCCTTACACCTACACTAAATAAATCATGGCAGATTCGCAAATAAGAAAACTCCTTAGAAGGCCATTGATGATAATTATTTTTGAACATGATTTATAATATTTTCTTAAGTAGAGCCCATTGATTGGAAGAATTGTGCACTCTCATTTCTAATTAATAAGATCCTCCTTGGAAGGCCTTCTATGGCAAAAGGGCCTTCCCAAGTGGGTTCAAACTTGCCTCCCATCTTACATGACAATAATCTCTCTTTGGAACTAAAATAAGCTCTCATACTTGAAAAGATCTAGGATGGACCAACTTGTTGTGAGCTTGAATCATTTTAGCTTTGTACAACTTGAGTTTTTGGCATGCCCGCAGACGTCTCTCTTACCAACCTTCAAGCTCTTCTAACCGCAACTTGGCGTTATGCTCTTTTGTGATCTTGCTACCCACAACTATCCTTAGTGATGGGAGTTGGACTTTTAATGGTAGAATGGCTTCAGACCCATACACTAAGGAGAAAGGAGTAGACTGAGTTGGAGTTCTATATATGGTGCGGTAGGCCCATAAGGCTTCAACTAACTCATGCCACTATCGTTGTTGTCAGTGTGTCTTTAGTATTTAGATGAGTGTTTTGTTGAAGGCTTTAGCTAAGTAGTTTTCCTCAGTAGTTGATGGTAGAATATCTCTAATTTATGCTATCTCGGAAAATTTGTTGATCTGATCTTGAATGTAGTACCATTATCGATATAATTTGAGAGGCAATCTAAACCTATATATGATATGGTTCCTAAAAACTGAAGCACATGTTGAGTTATGACCTCTCTGAGCGAAATCGCCTTCGCACATTTTAAAAAGTTGTCGGTAGTAGCTAAGATGAACTGATGATCTTTAAAAGGAGCATGTAGAATGTTGGGTGGTTGGTGTAGGACCACACTATTTATTTGACATTGGTGGCCTTGCCTAGTCATGTATGTAATTTTGATCATCGATGGCGTAGTACCCTAGTCTCTTGATCTTGGCTTTCATCTTCATAGATTGGTTGGCTCCACATAATCGAGTGTACCATCATGATCTTAGGCTTGTCTAAACAATGTAACCACATATGATTGAAAGACTATCGATATAAGACACCATCCACAAGAGTGTAGGAAAGTGCTCTCTGCTTCATCTGATGGAATTGGGACTTCTCTTGAGGTAGTTTTCCTTTATTTAGGTAATCCATGAATGGTTGGCTCCAATCTAACTCCTCATCATTCTTTAAAATGACACCTCCCCTTTAAGAGAGTACTTTTTGATGAGTTCAATATCAACAAAAGATAAGACTTCTATTTTAGACCTTTATTATATATACTCATCTGACATGTCAATTCCTTGCAAGTTTGCTAAAGCATATGCTATGCTGTTCTCTCCATGAGGAATCTTATAAATGGAAACCTCTATGATTTGGGCCAACAACTCCATGGTGTACTTATGGTAGTGATGGAGCTTGGGCTTTATAACCTTATAGGACCCAGCGATTTGGTTGATAATTAGTTGAGAATCCCCGAAGATGTTGATGTTTTGGATGCTTAAAGTAATGGATAACTCCAAACTGGCAATCAGAGCATCATATTCTGATTCATTGTTAATGCAAGGACTGGATAAATGATATGAGAATCTCATCACATCGCAGTCTGGAGTTAAGAGAACCTACCTTTCCAAGAATAGTAGATTCTAGTTCTTCTCCTCTTTGAGAGGAAACCACACCATCAAAGTACATATCCTAGCAGTGAATGCTAGTATCCCCTAAGTTCATGATTTGTTCATCTGGAGATCATCACAAAGTAGAGAAAGAAGAAGTGGGTGTGCTGCTAAGAAATCTGCTAGCCCTTATCCTTTTACCTCACAATGGGGTACGAAGGTAATGTCAAATTGTGAGAGGATCATGGACTGTCCGGATACTATTGGCCATATCATGAGATACTATAGTGGAATGATCCTAGAAATTAAGTTCACCTTATCAGGAAGCATGTAGTGCTATAGCTTTTGGGATGCAAAGATTAAAGCTAGGCAATGCTTCTCAATGGGTGGATAATTAGCCTCAGTAGGGATTAGATGACGGCTGAGGTAGTACAGTGTATTTTCCTTCCCTTTGTCATTTGCTTGGGCCAAAAAAGCACCAAGGAAGTCATCTAATGCAGCAGTGTTAAGTATGAGGCACTTTCCTGATAGGGCTTCTTGAACGAATTGTCATCGTAATGCTTGATGTCAAGGTATGCTCACACTTCCCACTTAAACTTGCATCCTTTTGACAAGTGTTGAGAATGGTGACATCTTCCGATAGGTTGGATATAAAGCATCTTTGATATGCCAACCCTTGAATGATTTGAGTTAAGCCTTTAGTGGCATTTCTAATATCGATCTTCTCCGATTGATTTCAATTCCGGTGTCAACAACAAACCCAAAGGAATTTCCTAAAGCTACTCAATGCACACTTTAGGGGGTTCATTTTGAGGATAAATTATCTTAACTATTTGAAAACTCTCAAGTCAAAGAGATGGTCTTCCTTTTCTCTACTTTCGACCACGAGATCATCAACATAGCACTCGACTTGATGATGAATGAGTTCGTCGAAGATTCGAGTCTAAAATAAAATAAAAACCTAAACTAAAACCTAAACTTGAGCTTAAAAAGAAAATAAAATAAACTAATTAAAGTAAACTAAAATAAAATAAATAAAAACCCAAACTAAACTAAAAAGTAAAATAAACCTAAGTGTAAAAAACCTAAATAAAATAAAAACTAAATGTAAAATAAAGACAAAATAAACCAACAATAAACCTAAAATAAAATAAAATAAAAACTAAATAAAAAGCTAAACCTAAAAAATAAACCTAAAAATAAATAAAAAATAAAACTTAAACCCTAAACTAAAAAAAACTGACCTAAAATAAAAATAAATTAAATAAAATAAAGTAAACCTAAACCTAAACAAAATAAATTAAACTAAAATAAATATAACCTAAACCTTAACCTAACCTAAATAAAATAAAATAAACTAAAAATAAACCTAAACCTAAACTAAAAAATAAAACCTAAAAATAAACCTAAAATAAAAGCCTAAAACCTAAACTTAAAAAAAAAATTAAATAAAAACTTAGATCTAAACCTAAAATAAAAATAAAACCTAAACCTAAAAAAATTAAATAAAAATAAAACTCGACTAAAAAATAAACCTAAACCTAAACCTGAATCTAAAAAATAAATTAAAATAAAAAACCTAACCTAAAATAAATAAATTATCTAAATAAAAATAAAAAATTAACCAAAATAAAAATAAAAAATAAAATAAACTAAAATAAATAAAAAATAAACTAAATAAACCTAAACCTACTGAGTTTACTTAATTTTTTTTAAAAAAAATCCTAAACCCTAAATCCTAAACCCTAAACCCTAAACATTAAATCAACAACCCTAAACCCTAAACCTTAAAAAACCCTTAAACCTAAACCCTAAATAACCCTAAATCCTAAACCTTTAAAAAAATAAACTAAATAAACCTAAACCTGTTGGTTTACTTAATTAAAAAAATAAACTCTAAACCCTAAATCCCAAACCCTAAACCCTAAACCAAAAACCCTAAACTAACCCTAAACTCTAAACCCTAAACCCTAAACCCTATACCCTAAAACACCATAAACCCTAAACCCTAAACTCTAAACCCTAAACCCTAAACAATAAACCCAGAAACTTTAAAACCTAAACCTAAACAAAATAATACTTAAAAATAAAATAAACAAAAAAACATAAACCTAAATAAATTAAAAAAATAAAATAAAATAAAAATCTAAACTAAAACCTAATCCAAAACCAAAATCTAAACTTCAACCTAAACCTAAACCTAATAAAAAAATAAAATAAAATAAAAAACTAAACTAAAATAAAATAAATAAAAACCTAAATTAAACTAAAAAATAAATAAACCTAAAAATAAAAAACCTAAATAAAATAAAAACTAAATGTAAAATAAAAATGAATAAACCTAAAATAAAATAAAATAAAAACTAAATAAAGATCTAAACTTAAAAAATAAACTTAAAAAAAATAAAAACTAAAACCTAAATCATAAACTAAAAAAAACTAAACCTAAAATAAACAAAATAAAATAAACCTAAACTAAAATAAACAAAACCCACAACTAAATGTGAACTAAATTAAACCTAAACTCTAAATTAAATAAAATATAAAAAACTAAAAATAAACCTAAACCTAAACTAAAAAATAAACCTAAAGTAAACTTAAACTAAAACCCAAAACCTAAAATTAAAAAAAAATAAAATAAAACCTAAACCTAAACTTAAAATGAAAATAAAATAAAATTAAAACTAAGTTAAAAAATAAACATAAACCTAAACATAAACTTAAAAATAACCTAAAATACAAAACCTAAACAAAAATAAATAAACCTACAATAAAAAACTAAATAAAAGAAATTAACCTAAATAAAAATTTTAAAATAAAATAAATAAAAAATAAACTAATAAACTAAATAAACCTATCTATTTATTTTTTTTAAAAAACCCTAAACCTAAACCTAAATCTTAATCCCTAAATACTAAACTTTAAACCCTAATCCCTAAACCCTAAAACTAATCGTAAATCTACAACCCCAAACCCTAAACCATGAAAAACTTTAAACCCTAAACCGTAAACCCTTAACCCTAAACTCTATACCCTAAACCCTAATCCCTAAAAAACCCTAATCCCTAAACCCTAAAAAATCCTAAACCCTAAACCCTAAACACTAAACCTTAAACCCTAAACACTAAACACTAAACACTAAAAACCTAAAAACCTAAACCTAAACTAAATAAAACCTAAAAATAAAATAAATTAATAAACCTAAACTTAATTAACATAAATAAAATAAAATAAAATAAAAATCTTAACCTAAATCTAAACCTAAAGCTCAACCTAAACCTAAACGTAAAAATAAAATAAAAAAAATAAAAACTAAACAAAAATAAAATAAATAAAAACCTAAACTAGACTAAAAAAATTAAAATAAAGCTAAAAAAAAAATTAAACCTAAACCATGAATTAAAAAAAACTAAACCTAAAAAAAACAAAATAAAATAAACCTGAACATAAGCGAAAATAAATAAAACCTACATCTAAACCAAAAATAAACTAAAGCTAAACCCAAAATTAAATAAAATAAAAGAAACTAAAAATAAACTTAAACCTAGACTAAAAAATAAAACCTAAAAATAAACCTAAAATTAAAACCTAAATCATAAACATAAAAAAATAAAATAAAAATCTAAACCTAAACCTAGAAATAAAAAATAAAATGAAAATAAAACTAAACTAAAAAATAAACATAAACATAAACCTAAACCTAAAAAATTAACTAAAATAAAAAACCTAAACTAAATAAATAAACCAAACTAAATAAAAACTAAAGATAAAATAAACTAAAATAAATAAAAAATAAGAAAAATAAATTAAATAAACATAAACTTACTAGTTTATTGATTTTGTTTTTAAAAACCCTATACCCTAAACCTCAAATCCTAAGCCCTAAACTCTAAACCCTAAACCCCAAAACAAACCTTAAACCCTAAACCCTTAAATTAACCCTAAACCCTAACTAAAACCTAAACCTAAACCTAAACTAACCTTAAACCTAAACCCTAAACCTTAAACCATAAACCCTAAAACCTTAAACCTAAAATCCTAATAACCTAAACCTAAACTCCTAACTCCTAACTCTAAACCTTAAACTCAAACCCTAAATCCTAAACTAAACTCTAAATTAACTTAAACTAATCCTAAATAACTAAATACTAAACTAAAACTTAAACCCTAAATAAACTCTAAACTTAAACCCTAACCTAACCTAACCTAAACCCTAAACCTAAAATCCTAACCTAAACTAACCTTAAACTGTAAACCCTAAACCCAAAACCCTAAACCCTAAAGCCTAAACCCTAACCCTAAACCTAAAACCCTAAACTAACCCTAAACCCAAAGCTAACCCTAAACCCTAAAAACCCTAAACCCTAAAGCCTAAACACTAAACCCTAAACCCTAAGCCCTAAACCCTAACCCTAAACCCTAAACCCTAAAACACTAAATCCTAAAACCCTAAACCCTAAACCATAAACCCCAAAAGCCTAAAAACCTAAACCTAAACTAAATAAAACCTAAAAATAAAATAAATAAATAAACACAAACCTAAATAAAAAATATAAAAACCTAAACAAAAACCTAAACCTATATTTTTAAAAATAAAATAAATTAAAAAATAAAAATTAACTAAAATAAAATAAATAAAAACTTGAACTAAACTAAAAAATAATATAAACCTAAGAATAAAAAACTAAATAAAATAAAAACTAAAAATTAAATAAATCTAAAATAAAATAAAATAAAAACTAAATACAAATCTTAATCTAAAAAATAAATAAAAAATAAAGAAATAAATAAAACCTAAATCCTAAACTAAAAAAAACTAAACCTAAAATAAAAATAAAATAAATAAACTAAAATAATCCTAAACCTAAAATAAATGAAATAAATTAAAATAAATAAAACCTAAACCTAATCATGAAATAAACTAAACTTATACCTAAACCTAAACTAAATATAATAAAATAAAATAAACTAAAAAGAAATATAAACCTAAAATAAAAATAAAACCTAAAAATAAACTAAAATAAAGACCTATAACCTAAACATAAAAAAAAAAAAAAAAAAAAAATAAAATAAAAACATAAACCTAAACCTAAAATAAAATAAAAAACCTAAACCTAAAAATAAAATAAAAATAAAACTCAACTAAAAAATAAACCTAAAATAAACTAAAAAATAAAAACCTAAAATAAATAAACAAAATAAATATAAAAAATAAACCTAAATAAATTTTAAAAATAAAATAAACTCAAATAAATTCAAATAAATAAAAAATAATTTTTAATTAACTTAAACTTATCAATTTACTTAATTTAAAATAAAAAACCCTAAACCCTAAAACTAACCTTAAACCCCAAACCCTAAACCTACAACCCTAAACCCTAAAATCCTAAACCATAAACCCTAATCCCTAAACCTTAAACCCTAAATCCTAAACCATAAACCCTAAAACCCTATCCCATAAACCCAAAACCCAAAACGCTAAACTCTAAAACATACAACCCTAAACCTTAAACCCCAAACCTTTAACCCTAAACTAGCCCTAAACCCTAAACTAACACTAAAACCTAAGAATGGGCATAACCTTGAAGGTAGGAACATCACCATCAACTAGGCTCAGTATAGATCTACTGGTGGAGGCGATGGCAGAGGTGACGATTATCACAGTGGTGATGGGGGATCTGGACTTGGTGGATATGGAGTGGTGGTCGAGTAAAAATGGTTATGGAGCTAAGAGAGGATAGGTTACAACATGGTGGAGATGGAGGAAGAGATCGGATATGATGGCGATCACGTTACTGAGAGGTGGGGTGGTCTGATGAGAATTGGAGAAATTCAAGAATCGACTGATCGCTATGGAACTGTATTTATAAGAGATGGTTCTACTTATTTAAGGTTTTGATTTTCATCTGCTCATTTTAATCTATGTCATCGCTTGTGTCTTCAAAAAAGTTTGCTACTTGGTTGATGAAATCAAAAAGAAAAAATATTGAATCTGAATTTGTTCTCTGTAAACCCTAAACCCTAAAACCATAAACCATAAACCATAAACCTTAAAACCTTCAACCCTAAACCATAAACCCTAAACCCCAAACCTTAAACCCTAAACTAACCATATACTAACACAAAAACCCTACCCCTAAACCCTAAACCTTGCATAAAGATGTCATTAGGAGTAGATCTAAAGAATGACCTAATCCTAACAAAGTTATGGTAGCTAAAGAAAATGTCCTCAAGAGACTTTCCCTTGACTATTAAAGATTTGAATACCTTAAACCCTAATCGTAAAACATATTATAATACCATATATTATAGTATAATGCAACATCATATATTTGAGCATGTAGTGATGTGTTTTTTGGATGTTATAAGATGTTTTGAAATGTTTTAGTATATTATGGTATTAATAGTCTATATTAATATAAATCATAAAAATACATTTAAAAATGAGATGATGAAATTTGTTAAATTTGAAGTGGGAATTAGGTTGTAGTACTAAAGGTGTGCTATGCCACTTGTATTATAAAAAGTAAGATTTTATGTTCAAAATAAATATTAAATGTTGTAGCATAATATAGCATCATATATCATAATATATTCTTCGATGTATTTTAAATTCTTTTAGTACTTTATAATCATGTAGTCTAGCCTACACTAGCATTATTTTTAAAAATGTTGATTTAGACACTAAAATGGTGGAATTCCGCAAAATTCATAATAGGTAGAGAATGTCATCATAATGTATTATCTTAATTTAAAAAATGTAAGTGATACGATTAAAATATATAGTTTTTTATTATTTAGACTAATTTTATGATTTTTCTTAAGCAATCTGATGTGATATGCAATATAATGTAATATAATATGTTATAGTGTACTATAATATAGGATGTCATAATATAGTGTAGCATCATGCAATATAGCATACTATTGTGTATTATTACTTGTTGTTTAGCATATTTTAGTTTGTTATAGTATGATGTAGTAGAGTTTGTTTAAGTATAATTCATAAAAATACTAATTTATTGGCTGAGATGATGGATTTGGCTAAAATTTAAGGTAAACTTTAGGAACAACATTGGGGTATGCTATGGTGTCTCATTTAATCAAAATAATCGAATTTTGCATCCAAAATAAATAATCATTTGCCAACCAAATTTTATAATTTTTTTGCTTAAAGTGATTTATTTTAAGGTGTAACGTAAGATAATATATTATATGAAATCATATTAAAATATAATGTACATAACAATATAACCTCACATTTACATGAATGTGGTCGTGTGTTACTAAATGTTATTGTACATTTTAGTATGTTTTACTTTTGTTATAATACATTGGGTCATAACTCACAAAAATGTTAATTTGAAGGTTGAGATGTAGGAGTTTGGCCAAATTCATGGCACACACCTAGAAGCAACACCAAAAGTATGCTATTTTATACCATTTATAATAGAAAAATAATAATTTTACATCCAAAATGAACATTATTCATATTTTGCAAAAATTTTGTTATTTGTTTCTTTTAAGTGATTTTAATGAGGTGTAATGTTAGACAATATATTATATTATAGTAAGTTATAATATAACATCATATAATATAATATAATAGCGTGTCAATTCACATAATAATATGTTTAGCATGATATTGTATAGTTAGTTTGAGCTTGCACCATCAAAAATCATAAAATGTTGATTACAATGTTAAGATGATGTAATTTGAATGAACACTTTAGCTTTATTGAAGTATTAAAGGTGTGCATAAGAAGAAATAATATTTGATGAGAATTATGTCAAGGACATGGAGGGAGATCCACTGGGGATCAACATACCGACATGACATGTGAGGGTCTATGTTGATGGAATAGAAGAAGAAAATCTACTGGGGATAAGGTTTGAATTTAATTTGATTATATGATTTGTGGAAATAAGATCCAATGGGGATAAGAATGTATAATCCACCGTGGATTAAGATCTAATCAATTTTAATTTGTTTTTTTTTAATCGATGTAGGCATATCTACTAGAGATATGAGCTCAAGTCCACTGGGAAAATATGAACCTTCCAAAGCAAGGTGTTCAATCTATTCACTGGGGATAAAAGCTTGGTTGGATTTCTTTGAGTTAGACTCTATTGGGGAGATGGTTTAAATTGGCTCCACTAGAGGTTGGTTTTGAATTTTTTTTTGCTTGACTTATTTATATATGATTCTCCACCAAGGAGAAGGGTGTGATTTAACTATATTAGGAAAATTAGATTGAGTTTAATTTAACTGAAGTTAATGTGTGGATAACTGTGCATGGACCCACCAAGAAGGGCTATATCGACCTTCACCTACCTCATGTTACAAATCCAAAGAGATAGTCTACCATCATGGGGTAGAGCTAGCCAACCTAAGGGTTGCCTTCAGTAAATGGCTTTTCTAAGAAGAAGGCATAGCGAACTTACATATTCCAAAGCGAGGAACAAACGTTGGGGTGACATGTTGGATGTACAATAAATCGAACTTGATCGAGGGAGACTATTGAGTTAAAACCGTTGGGGACTTCTATCAACTCAAAAGTAGTCAAGATTAATTTTATTTTAATTTCATATGATTTGATATGGTTTGTTTGGTTTCATTTGATTTTGAATTGAGGGCATATCCTTTGCGATGTGAACTCGATCAAATTTGATAGATTTAATTTATGGACAATGTCAAAAGATGGACCCACGAGAAGCTTTATCAAATTTATTCTATCTATTTACAAATCCAAAGGGATAGTCTACTAGCCATGGGGTAGAGCTAGCCAACTTAAGGGGTTGCCTTTTGTTGTGCAATGACTATACTAGTAAGAAAACATAATAGACTTACATCTTCTAATGTATGGAACAACCGCTGGGGTAACTTCTTAGTAGCACAATAAATCAAACCCGACTTAGGGGTGACTATTGATTGAATGCCCACTGGGGATTTATATCAACTCAACAGTAGTCAGGCGATTCCTATAGGGTGTTTTTCTAACACTACCCTAATGATAAAATACCTGCTTAGGAAAAGTTATTGCTAGGGGTGTCCTCCTATTCAACAAGTGAATATATATATTTTGTTTATATGTTTACATGGGACCACACTGAGAAGTGGCTATGTCAGTCTTCACCTATCTCAAATTTATTGGACCAAGGGAGAAACACATCCATAGGACAATTTCTCCAACAAAGGTGGTTACTAGGAAAGGGAACTCTAACCGATAGTAACCTGTAGTGTCTAAATGGGATAAAAAGAATGGAACCCAAATATAGTGCCAGAGGAGGTGCTACTAGGCGTATCTTGAGCAAAAGAAAGCCTATAGGTGTTGGGCTAACTCAAGGAGAAAGCATAAGACTTAACCGCCATGATTGGTATCCTAATGAGAACTAACCAACCTAAGGTGTATCTAGCTTCGAGTGTATCTCCAAGATAGTAAGAATAAACCAACTTAAAGTACTCGGTGCAATGATCAATCTAAAAAAGAAAGCGTAGGCTTACAACTTTCCAAGTGAACTGATCATCGAATAGTCCATTGGTGACAAATGCTATCTAAAATACCAAAGTGGGGAGCTATGAAGGACTTCTAAACCTCGTGAGGGAAGGAGATGCTAGGGGACTTATCCTAAACCTCAAATATACTCATCCCGCTTAGTGCACAAAGGCTAATCCAAGATGAAAGCATAGTAAACTCACATCCTCTTAAACAAAGACAACAAGAGTAAAACACATAATGCCTACCATACTAACAAGGTGCTCAAAGTGTCTAGTTAGAAGGAAAGCATAAAGTGCACTTACATCCTCCTACATGGTGACACACTAAGGGGTATCAACCTATAGCAAATGAATGACCACTGCATTATCTCAACTAGTAAAGAGAAAGATATGTTTGTTTATTTATGTTTGTGTGTAGTTTGAGTTTGTCTTGTGTTGATGAAGGATATGATGCTACTCGGGTTCCTTGCATCTATCTTAAACACATCATGACAGATTTGCAAAGAAGAATACTTTCAACATGGAAGAAATTGAATTTGAATTAGAATTTTTATTGATGATAATTATTTTAAAACATGATTTATATTATTTCTTTAAGTAGAGCCCATTGATTAGAAGCATTGGGCACTCTCCCTTTTGATTAATAAGCTACTAATACCTCCTTAGGCCTCTCTATGGCAAAAGGGCCTTCCATTCAAACTTGCCTCCCATAACTAATAGATCCTAAAAATAAGCTCTACCCAAAAGCTCTAGAATAAAACTTAAGAGTTTGAATCATTTTACCAACAACTGAGGTTTTGGCAAGCCCATAAGCGCCTCTCCTCCAAACCTTCAAGCTCTTCTAACCCAACTTGGCATTCTCGCCTAATGATCTACCCACAAACTATCATTAGTGATGGGTGTTACTCTAATGGAACAACGCCGACCCATACACTAAGTTGAGTTCTATATGTGAAAACCCACAAGGCTTGACTTCTTCTCATGCCACTATCACTTATTATTGTCGAGTGTCTTCTTTAGTATTTGGATGAGAGTTTTGTTAAAGGATTCTGCTAAGCCATTTGCCCTTGGGTAGTTGATGGTAGAATATCTCAAATCTATGTTATGTCTCTGGGCAAAGTTGTTGATCTTGCTAATGCATTACAATATAATTCATCGAGGCAATACAAACCTTTATACGATATGGTTTTTAAAAAATTGGAGCACATGCTCAGCTGTGACCTCTCTGAGCAAAATCATCTTCACCCATTTGGAGAAATGGTCAGTAGCAGCTAAGATGAATCGATGACCCTTGAAAAAAAGAGGATCAATAGGACCCACTATGTCGGTACCCCAACATTCGAATGGCCATGAGGCCAATGTAGGATGTAGAATGTTGGGTGGTTTGTGTAGGATTGCAGCCGTGGTGGTCGAGGAGAGAGAGATCGGGGATATGAAGGTGGATCCCGCTACACGAGTGGTTGGGGTGGTTCTGATGGGAACTAGAGAAACTAAAGAACCTCTGATCCGATCTACTGCTTATGAAGCTTTGTCATTACAGTAGAGATGGTTTTAGTTATCTAGGGTTTTTGATTTGCTCTATGCGTACTCATTTTGGATCTGTCTTCGCTTGGGTCTTAAAAAACTTGGTTTGTTACTTGGTTGAAAAAATCAAAACGAAAAAATGTTGAATCTGAATTTGTTCTTTGTTTAAAAAAAACTAAAAACCCTAAACCCTCAACTAAAACTTAAAACCTAAACATAAAACCTAAATCCTAAATCCTAAACCCTAAACTCTAAATACTAAGCTAAAAAACCTTAAACCCTAAAACCTAAACCCTAAACCTTAAACCAAAACCCTAAACCCTAAACCCTATTCCCTAAACCCTAAAACCTACAACCCTAAATCCAAAACCCTAAAACCCAAACCACAAACCCGAAACCCTAAAAACCTAAAAACCTAAACCTAAACTAATAAAACCTAAAAAAACTAAATAAAAAAAACTTAAACCTAAACTAAATAAAACCTAAAAGTAAAATAATTAAATAAAAACCTAAACCTAAATAAAATAAAAAAATAAAATAAGAAAATTAAAATAAAATAAAATAAAATAAAATAAAATAAATAAAAACCTAACCTAAATTAAAAAATAAAATAAACATAAAATAAAATAAAATAATAAATATAAATAAAAATAATAATTAAAATAAACTAAAATAAAAAATGAACTAAATAAACCAAATAAACTTAAACCTACCAGTTTACTCAATTAAAAAAAAAATCCCTAAACCCTATGCTAACCCTATTCCCTGAACCCTAAACCCTAAAAACCCTAAATGCTATAGCCTAAGCACTAAACTCTAAACCCTAAATCCTAACCCTAAACCCTAAACCCTAAAAACATAAACCCTAAAACCTTACACCCTAAACCCTAAACCCTAAAAATCTAAAAATAAAAAACACTAAAAAATAAATAAAATAAACATAAACTAACCTAAAAATAAAAAACCTAATTAAATAACCCTAAACCCTAAATATTAAAAAAATAAAATAAACCTAAGAATAAAAACCTAAATAAAATAAAATAAATTAAAAATAAACTTAAACCATAAAAAAAAATAAAACATAAAAATAAACCTAAAATAAAAGCCTAAAACCTAAACCTAAATTTAAAAAATAAATCCTAAACCTTAAAAATAAAATAAAAATAAAACGCAACCATAAAATAAACCTATACTTAAATTGAAACCTAAAAAATAAACTAAAATAAGAAACCTTAACAAAAATAAATAAACCTCAAAATAAATAAAATAAACTAAATAAAAATAATAATTGAACCTAGATAAAAAAACAAAAAAAACTGAAATAAATAAGAAAATTAACTAAATAAACCTAAACATACCAGTTTACTCAATTTAAAAAAAAAACCATAAACCCTAAAACTTAATAACTAAACCCTAAACCCTAAACCTATAACCCTAAACCCAAAACTCTAAACCATAAACCCTAAAAACCTTAAACCCTAAACCCTAAAGCCTAAATACTAAACCTTAAACCCTAAACCCTAAACCCTAACCTAAACCCTAAACCTAAACCTTAAAACCCTAATCCCTAGAACCCTAAACCCTAAACCCTAAACCCTAACCCTAAACCCTAAAATCCTAAACCTTAAACACTAAACCCTAAACCCTAAACCTTAAACTATAAAACCCTAAACCCTAAACCCTAAAAGCCTAAACCCTAAAACCCTAAACCCTAAACCCTAAATCGTAAAACCTAAACCCTAAAACCTACAACCTTAAACCCTAAGTCCTAAACCCTAAAACCTAAAAACCTAAACCTAAACTAAATAAAACCTAAAAATAAAATAAATAAAAAAACTTAAACCTTAAAAAATAAAATTATAAAAACCTAAACATAAACTTAAAAATAAAATAAAACAAAATAATTAAAATAAATTAAAATATAATAAATAAAAACCTAACCTAAATAAAATAATAAATTAAACTTATGAATAAAAAACATAAATATAATAAAATAAAAATAAACATAAATAATAATAATATATATAATAAACTAAAATAAAGATAAAATAAACTAAATAAACAAAATAAACCTAAACCTACAGGACTACTTAATTTAATAGAAAAAAACCCTAAACCCTATGCTAACTTTAAACCCTAAACCCTAAACCCTAAACCCTAAACACTAAAAACACTAAACCTTAAAGCCTAAACCCTAAACCCTAAACCATAAAAACCTAAAAACTTAAACCTAAACTAAATAAAACCTATAAATAAAATATATAAAAAAAAACCTAAACTTAAATAGAATAAAAAATATAATATAATATAAACCTAAACTAAAACCTAAACATAAACCTAAAATAAAAAATAAACTAATAAAATCCTATACTAAAATAAAATAGATAAAAACCTAAACTAAACTAAAAGAAAAATAAACTTAAAATTAAAAAACCTAAATAAAATAAAAACTTAAAATTAAAGTAAAAATAAAATAAACAAAATAAAATAAACCTAAACCTAAACTAAAATTAACTAAACTAAAATAAATAAAACCTAAACCTAAACCTAAACTAAATGTAATAAAATAAACTAAAAATAAACCAAAACCTAAACTAAAAAATAAAACCTAAAAGTGAACCCAAAATAAAAACCTAAAACCTACACCTAAAAAAATAAAATAAAACCTAAACCTAAACCTAAAATAAGAAAAACCTATACTAAAATAAAATAAAAAAACTAATTAAAATGAAACCTAAACCTAAACCTAAGCCTAAAATAAACTAAACTAAAATAAATAAACTAAAATAAATAAACTAAACTAAATAAAAAAACCTAAATAAAAAAATAACCTAAATATTTTACCTAAAAAAATAAATAAAATCCTAAACCTTAAAGCCTAAACCCTAAACCTAAACCTAAAACCTTATACACTAAAACCCTAAACCATAAACCATAACCTAAAAAATCCTAAACCTAAACCTATACTAAAACCTAAACCCTAAACCTAAACCTAAATAGAAACTTAAACTCAAATAATAAACTAAAACCCTAAAACCCTAAACTCTAAAACTTAAACCCTAAACCTAAAAAACCTTAAACCCTAAACAGAAACTCAAATAAACTAAACCTAAACCTAAACCCTAAACTAAACCAACTTAAACCCTAAATCATAAACTAAAACCCTAAACCTAAACCCTAAACTAAAACCCTAAAATCCTAAACCCTAAACCTAAACCCTAAACCTAAACTCTAAACCCTATACTAAACCCTAAACCTAAATAAAACCCAAACCTAAACTAAATAAAACCAAAAAATAAAATAAATAAATAAACCTAAAGCTAAATAAAATAAAATAAATAAAAAACCCACTAAAACCTAAACCTAAACCTAAAAATAAATTAAACTAATAAAATAAACTAAAATAAAATAAATAAAACCTAAAAAAATAAAATAGACTTAAGAATAAAAAACCTAAATAAAATAAAAACTAAAAATATAATAAAAATAAAATAAAAGCTAATCTTAAAATAAAATAAATGCTAAATGAAAACCTAATCTTAAAAATTAAACATAATAATAAATAAAAAGTAAAACCTAAACCTTAAACTAAGAAAAAACTAGACCTAAAATAAAAATAAAATAAACAAAATAAAATAAGCCCAAATCTAAACTAAAATAAATAAAACCTAAATTAAACTAAACCTAAACCTAAACCTAATATAAATAAAATAAAAAAAAACTAAAAGTAAACCTAAACCTAAACTAAAAATAAAACCAAACAAATAAGCCTAAAATAGAAACCTAAAACCTAAACTTAAAAAAATAAAATAAAATCCTAAACCTAAATCTAAAATAAAAATAAAAAATCCTAAAAAAATAAAATTAAATAAAAAAGTCAATTAAAATTAAACCTAAACCAAAACCTAAAAAAATAAAATAAAAAACAAAACTAAAATAAATAAACCTAAAATAAATAAACTAACAAAATAAAAAAATAAATAAACATAAATAAAAAATAAAATAAACTAAATAAACCTAAATATAAACCTATTTACTTAATTTAAAAATAAAAAATAAAACCTAAACTGCTAACCCTAAACCCTAACCCTAAACCTAAAAAATGATAAACCCTAAACCCTAAAAACCTAAACCCTAAAAGCTTAAACCTTAAAACCCTAAACCCTAAACCCAAAAACCTAAACCCTAAACCCAAAACCCTAAAAAGATAAATGAAATAAAACCTAAAAAATATAAGATAACCTAAACCTAAATAAAATAAAATAATAAAATAAGAACCTAAACCCAAAAAAAAAAAAAATTAATAAAATATAAAAATAAACTAAATAAAACCTAAATCTAAACTAAAAAGAAATAAACCTAAGAATAAAATCCAAAATAAAATAAAAACTAAACTTAAAATAAAAAAATAAAATAAAATAAAATAAAATGATAACTAAATAAAACCAAATAAAATAAACCTAAAAAATAAATAAAAAAATAAAACCTAACCCTAAACTAAAAAAAACTAAACCAAAAATAAAAATAAAATAGACAAAATAAAATAAACCTAAACATATACTAAAATAAAATAAACTAAAATAAATAAAACCTAAACCTAAACTTAAAATTAGCGAAACCTAAACCTAAACCTAAACTAAATTAAATAAAAATAAACTAAAAATAAACCTAAAGCTAAATTAAAAAAATAAAACCTAAAAATAAACCTAAAACATAAACCTAAAAAAATAAAATAAAAACCTAAACCTAAACCTAAAGTTAAAAATATAAAATAAAACCTAAAGTTGAAAAATAAAATAAAAAAAAAACTAAACTAAAAATATACATAATCCTAAACTTAAACCAAAAAAATTAACAAAAATAAAAAACCTAAACTAAAATAAATAAACCTAAAATAAATAAATGAAATGAAATAATAATAAAAAAAAACCCTAAATAAAAATAAAAACTAAAATAAACTAAAATAAATAAATAAATAAACAAAATAAACTAATTAAACCTAAACCTACTAGATTACGTAATTAAAAAAATAAAACCTTAAAACCTTAATCCTATACCTTAAACTCTAAACCTAACCACACCCTAAAAAAACCTTAAACCCTAAACACTAAACCCTAACCCTAAATCCTAACCCTAAACCCTAAATCCTAAACCCTAAAAGTGTAAACCCAAAACCCTTAAACCCAAAACCCCTAAACCCTAAACCCTAAACCCTAAACCCTAAACCCTAAACCCTAACCATAAATTGTAAACCCTAAACCTAAAATAAGTATATAAATTAAAAAATAAACCTAAACCCTAAAACTAAATAAAATTAAAGCAAATCCTAAACACTAAGAAAAACAATAGAACATCACCACAACCAAATATGGAGGCAATTATCATAAATCTAAATATAAGGTGGTGATCGAAATGGTTATAAAAAAGTGATGAAGGTTACATGTGGTGATGGTAAGAGATCAAATATAAATCCTTACTGAGAGACCAAAGTGGTTCATGGGAACAGAAATAAGAATATCCGCTAATAAATATGTCAAGAAGGTTCTAGTTATCTATTTTGAATACTGCTCATTTTTTATTTATGTCATTTAACTATGAAATCAAAAAGAAAATGATGATTCTTAATTTATTTCTATTAAAAATTACAAAACCAAAAACATTAAACCCTAAACTAAAATCTGAACCTAAACCTAAAACCTAAACCCCAAACCATAAACTATAAACCTTAAATAAAATAAAAAACACTAAACCCTAAACCCTAAACTAACACTAAATCCTAAATCCTAAACCCTAAAAGGCTAAAAACTTAAACCTAAACTAAATAAAACTTAAAAAATAAATAAATAAATAAACTTAAAAAATAAAATAAAATAAAATAAAATAAAATAAAATAAAAACATAAATTAAAACCTAAACCTAAACTACCTAAACCTAAATACCTAAACCTAAACCTAAAAAAAAAAAATTTAAAAAACAAAAATAAATAAAAAATAAACTAAACTAAAAAAATAAAATAAACCTAATAAAAAAAAAATATAATAAAACTAAACTTAAAATAAAAATAAATAAACCAAAATAAAATAAAATAACAACTAAATAAGAACCTAAACAAAAAATAATAAACAAAAAATAAAACCTAAAACAAATAAAAAATAAACCTAAACCCTAAACAAAAAAACTAACCTAAACTAAAAAATAAAACCTAAAATATACATAAAATAAAAAAACCTAAAACCTAAACCTAAAAAAAATAAAATAAAACCTAAACCTAACCTAAAAGAAAAATAAAACATAAACCTCAAAAATAAAATAAAAACTAAAGCTAAACCTAAAAAATAAACATAAACCTAAACCTAAACCTAAAAAATAAATTAAAATTAAATACCTAGACTAAAATAAATAAACCTAAAATAAATAAACTATACTAAATAAAAATAAAAATAAACCTAAATAAAAGTAAAAATAAAAATAATCTAAAATAAATAAAAAATAAACTAAATAAACCTAAACCTACTAGTCTACTTAATTTTTTTTTTAAAAACTCTAAATGCTAAACCCTAAACCCTAAAACTAACCCTAAACCTACAACCATAAATCCTAAACCCTAAACAAAACCATCAATCGTAAACCCTAAACCCTATACCCTAAACCCTAAACCCTAACCCTAACTTTAAACCCTAAACCTACAATAAACCTAAAACCATAAACCCTAAACTCTAAACTAACCCTAAATCCTAAAACCTAAACCCCAAAAACCCTAAACCTTAAAGCCTAAATGCTAAAGCCTAAAGCCTAAACCACAAATTAACCCTAAACCCTAAGCTAACCCTAAAGACTAAACATTAAATCTTAAACTATAAACCTTAAACTCTAACATTAAACCTTAAACTTAAAACCCTAAACCCTAAAAGCCTAAACCCTAAACCCTAAAGATTAAACCTTAAAGCCTAAACCCTAAACTTTAAAAAGCTAAAAACATAAACCTCAACTAAATAAAACTAAAAAATAAAAAAAATAAACCTAAACATAAATAAAAAAAAAAAATAAATAAACCTAAATTAAAACCTAAATCTAAACCTAAAATAAAATAAAATAAAAAAATAAAATAAACTAAAATAAAATAAATAAAACCTAAACTAAAAAAAAAAATAAATAAACCTAAGAATAAAAAAACTAAATAAAATAAAAATAAAATAAACCAAAAATAAAATAAAATAAAAACTTAATAAAAACCTAAACCTAAAAAATAAAACTAAAAATAAATGTAAAATAAAACCTAAACTCTAAACTAAAAATAAAAAACTTAAACCTAAAATAATAAAAAACCAAAATAAATTAAACCTAAATCTAAATTAAACTAAACTAAACTAAAATAAATAAAACCTAAACCTAAACCTAAAATAAACTAAACCTAAACTTAAGCCTAAACTAAATACAATAGATTGAACTAAAAATAAATCTAAACCTAAACTAAAAAATAAAACCTAAAAATAAACCTAAAATAAAAACTTAAAACCTAAACCAAAAAATAAAATAAAATAAAACCCTAAACCTAAACCTAAAAATAAAAAATAAAACCTAAACTTAAAAAATTTAATAAAAATAAAACTTAACTAAAAAATAAACCCAAACCTAAACCTAAAAAATTAACTAAAATAAAAAACCTAAACTAAAATAAAAAACATAAAATAAATAAACTAAACTAAATAAAAAATAAACCTAAATAAAAATAAGAAATAAATTAAACTAAAATAAATAAAAAATATACTATGCTAAATAAACCAAAACCATATTTAATTGAAAACCTAAACCCTAAAACCCTAAACCCTAAACCTAAACCCTAAACCCTCAACCCTAAACGAAAACCCTAAACCCCAAACCCTAAACATAAACTAAGTATCTAAATAAAATAAAAAATAAACCTAAACCCTAAGAATAAAATAAAACATCAAACCAAAAAGTCTAGATCTGGAGGAAAGGTGGCTACACTGGTGGGAATCAAGGTGCATATGGAGGTAGTGGTGGTTATGGAGGAATAAATCCGAGGTGTAATACTCTCATTTTATCTATGATGTCACTGTGTCTAAAACTACTTGGTTGACAAAATAAAAAAAGAAGAAATTTTGAATCTGAATTTATTCTCTGTTAAAAAAAAGCTAAAAACCCTAAACCCTAAACTAAAACCTGAGCCCTAAACCTAAAACCATAAACACTAAATCCTAAACCCTAAACCCTAAACCCTAAACTCTAAACCCCAAACCCTAAATCCTAAACCCTAAACTAACCCTAAACCCTAAACCCTCAAAACCTAAACCTAAATTAAATAAAACTTAAAAAAATAAAAAAAATCTAAAACAAAATAAAATAAAATAAAAAAATAATATAAAAACATAAACTAAAACATAAACCTAAACCTAAGAAAAATTAAAATAAAAATAAAAATAAATAAAAACTTAAACTTAACTAAAAATAAATAAAAAATAATAAAAAAAAAGAACTAAACATAAAATAAAATATAATAAACTTAAAATAAAGTAAAATTAAAACAAATAAAACCTAAACCTAAAAAATAACCTAAAAATAAAACCTAAAAAATAAATAAAAAAATAAACCTAAATCTAAACTAAAAAAAACTAAACCTAAAATAAAAAATAAAATAAACCTAAACCTAAACTAAAAATAAATAAATAAAATGTAAACCTAAACCTAAAATAAACTAAACCTAAACCTAAACCTAAACTAAATTAAGTAAAAGAGACTAAAAATAAACCTAGACCTAAATTAAAAAATCAAACTTAAATATAAACCTAAAAATTTAAAACCTAAACCTAAGAAAATAAAATAAACACCTAAACCTAAACCTAAAAGAAAATAAAACCTAAATCTTAAAAAGTAAAATAAAAATAAACTAAACTAAAAATAATCTAAACCCAAACCTAAACCTTAAAAATAAACTAAAATAAAAAATCATACTAAAATAAATAAACTAAACTAAGTAAAAATAAAGATAAACCTAAATAAAAGTAAAAAATAAAATAAACTAAAATAATAAAGAAATCAACAAAATAAATTAAATATACCTAACCCTATCAGTTTACTTAATTAAATAAAAAATAAAAAACTAAATAAAATTAAAAAAATAAAAAAACCCTAACCCTAAAACCTAAACCATCAACCCTAAACCCTAAACCCTAAATCCCAAACTTTAAACCGTGAACCATAAACCCTAAACCCTAAACCTTAAACCCTAAAAACCTAAAAACCTAAAACCTAAATCTAAACTAAATAAAACCTAAAAGTAAAATAAATAATAAAACTTAAACCTAAATTAAATAAAAAATAAAATAAAATAAAAACTTAAACTAATATAAAACCTAAAAAGAAATAAAAAATAAAAACTACACCAAAAACTAAAAAAAAACCTAAAACTAAAATAAACAAAAAAATAAAATAAACCTAAACCTAAACTAAAAAAAAAGCTAAACTAAAATATATAAAACCTAAACTAAACCCTAAACTAAATAAAATAAAATAAAGTAAAAAAATAAACCTAAACTAAACAAAATAAACCTAAAATAAATCTAAAATACAACCTAAAATTAAACCTAAAAAAGATAAAATAAAACCTAAACCTAAACTTAAAAATAAAAAATAAAAAATGCAAACCTAAAAAATAAAATAAAAATAAAACTAAACTAAAAAATAAACCTAAACCTAAACCTAAACATAAACTTAAAAAATAAACTAAAATAAAAAAACCTGAACTAAAATAAATAAACCTAAAAAAAATTAAATAAAAATAAAAAATAAGCCTAAATAATATTTGAAAAATAAAATAAACTAAAATAAATAAACTAAACAAATGTAAACCTACCGGTTTACTTAATTTATTTTAATAAAAACCCTAAACACTAAACAATAAACCCTAAATTATAAATTCTAAACCTTAAACCATAAACCCTAAACCCTAAAACTACAACCCTAAACCCTTAACCCTAAACACTAAACCCTAAACCCTAAAAGGCCCTAAACCCTAAAACCTAAACCCCAAACCCTAAATTAAATCTAAGTAACCAAATAAATTAAAAAATAAACCTAAATTGTAAAACCTAATAAACCTAAACCTAAACCTAAACCCCAAGAATGAAACCTGATAACATCACCATCAACTAGATCAAATAAAGGGAGGCTAAAAACTAAAGATAGGTAATGGATGGAGGTGGTGGTCAAGTGGTGATAGAAACATGAAGGTTACTAGGTGGTGAAACATAATATGATGGTGGATCACTAGAGGCAATCGCTAATACCGGAGAAATTGAAGAACCATTGATTTGATAACTATGGAATGTCTTTAAGATAAAGACTATTCTAATTCTTTATTTATGTAATATATGTCATCACTATGTCTTAAAACTTGGTGTGTTACTAATGAAATTGAAAAAGAAAAATGTTGAATCTATATTTGTTCTTTATTAAAAAAATAAATACCCTAAATACTAAACTAAAACCTGAACCTTAAACCTAAAACCTAAATAGCAAACCCAAAACCCTAAACCCTAAAAAAAACAATCCTTAAGCCTAAACCCTAAAACCTAAAACTAACCCTAAACCCTAAACCATGAAACCTACAACCTTAAACCCTAAACTCTAAAAAACCCTAAACCCTAAACCCTAAACCCTAACCTAAACTTAAACCCTAAATATAAATAAAACCTAAATAAATGCATAAATAAAAAATAAACTATAAATTAAAAAACTAAAACTAAACTTAATTTTTTTTAAAACCCTAAACCATAAATCCTAAACTATAAACATTAAATTGTAAACATTAAACCCTTAACACTAAAACTATCCCTAAACTCTAAACCCTGAACTTACAATACTAAACCTAAAACCCTAAACCCTAAACCCTAAAACATAACACCCCTAAAACCTAAACCCTAAACCCAAAACTCTAAACCCTAACCTTAAACCCTAAAACAAAAAAGCATAAACAATAAAACCATAAATCCTAAACCTTAAACCCTAACACTAAACCCTACATCTAAACCCCAAACCTTAAACCTAAACCTAAAGTAACTAAATAAATTAAAAATAAACCTAAACCTATAACCTAATAAACCTAAACTAAACTTAAACCATAAGAATAATGGATGAAATGAGGCAAGTTATCGCAATGGTGGTGGGGATATAGTGGGATATGGAGATGGTGAGTGGTGGTTAGAGGCGGAGGAGTGTTGGAGGTTATAATCATGGTGGTGGCGGAGGGAGATGGGATATGATGGTGGATCCCTACTGAGAGGCTGGTTCTAATGGGAACGGAGAAACTAAAGAACAACTGATTGTGCTTATAACTGCTCTTAAAAAGACTGTTCTAGTTGTCTACAATTTTTTATTTGCTTTAAGCATGGTCATTCTTAATCTATGTCATCGCTTGTGTCTTAGAAAACTGGGTGTGTTACTTGGTTGTTGAAATCGAAAAAAAGAAATGTTGAATATGAATTTGTTCTCTGTTAAAAAAAATAAAAATGCTAAACCCTAAACTAAAACTTGAATCCTAAACCTAAAAGATAAACCCTAAACCCAAAATCCTAAAAATAATAATAATAATAATAATAATAACATAACCCTAAACCCTAAAATGTACAACCCTAAATCACAAACCCTAAATCCTAAACCCTAAACCCTAAACCCTAAACTCTAAACCCTAAACCCTTAAACTCTAGAAACCAAAAAACCTAAACCTAAACTAAATAAAATCTAAAAATAAAAAAATATGAAAACATAAACCTAAATAAAATAAAAATTTAAACTAAAACCTAAACCTAAACATAAACCTAAACCTAAACCTAAAAATAAAATAAAATAAAAAATAAAAACTAAACTAAACTAAAATAAATAAAAACCTAAACTAAATAGAAAAATAAAATAAACTTAAAAATAAAAAACCTAAATAAAATAAAAACTTAATGAAAAATAAAAATAAAATAAACCTAAAATGAAATAAAATAAAAACTAAATAAAACCTAAACCTAAAAAAAATACCTAAAATAAAAAAGAAATAAAATAAAATAAACCTAAACCTAAACTTAAAAAACTAAAATAAATAAACCTAAACCTAAACCTAAAATAAACTAAACTTAAACCAAATAAAATAAATAATAAAAAAAATAAAATAAAAAATAAACCTAAAATAATAACCTAAAACCTAAACCTAAAAAAAAACTAAACAAAAATAAACCTAAACCTAAACCTAAAAAATAAACTAAAATAAAATAAATAAACCTAAAATAAATAAATAAACTAAATAAAATAAAAATAAACCTAAATAAAAATAAGAAATAAAAAATAAATAAATAAAATAAATCAAATAAACTAAAACCTAAACCTGCTAAAATAATTTAAAATAAACCTAAACCAAAACCCTAACTCTAAACCTAAAACCTAAATCAGAAACCCTAAACCCTAAAAAAAATTAAAACCTAACCCTAACCCTTAACCCAAACCAAAACCCTAAACTAAAATAAACCATAAACCCTAAACCCTAAACCCTAAACCCTAAACCCAAAACCCTAAACCCTAAACCTAAACCCTAAACCCTAAAACCATAAAACCCTATGTCCTAAAGCAAACACTAAACTAAACCTAAAACCTAAAACCTAAACCCTAAAACCCTAAACTTAAACCCTAAACCCTAAACCTAAACCCTAAATCCAAGCCTAATAAACCCTAAATAAAAAAAAAAAATAAAATAATAAACTCTAATAAACTCAAACATAAACCAACAACAATAAAGCCTTTATCCCAATTGGTCGCTACATGAATCCTTCATTCCATTGTGTCATATTATGTGTCAAATTCTCATTTAATTCAAGTATACTAAGGTCATTTTTATACATCTTAACCAAGTCTTTTAGTTTACATCTACTTTCTTAACATAAGGCAAATCTAATGCATCTACTCTCCTAACTAGTCATCGACGACATGGTTTATGTGGCCAAACCATCTAAGACTCTCTAATCTTATCTACCACTGAGCTACTCCAACTTTTCCTAACATCCTCATTTCACATTTTATCTCTAGTAAAGCCACTCATCCACCTAACCATCCTCATCTCTATAACACTTAACTTAGTCTTATGCTTTCTTTTATTGGCCAACATTCTCGCACCATAAGTCATTCAGTGTCTTACCACCATCTTATAAAATTTTCCTTAAGTTTAAGTGGAACTTTTCTATCACATAAGACCGATGCATTCCTCCACTTCAACCATCCAACTTGAATTCTACTAATAACATCTCCATCTATTTCACCATCATTTTGAACAATAGAGCCTAAATATCCAATCGCCACTCTTATTAATGACTTGTTCACCAAATGTCACAACACTACTAGAATTTCTACAACTAAAATTACACTCCATATATTCAGTTTTAGATCTACTTAAATGAAAACCTTTAGACTCTAAGGTTGACCTCCATAATTCAAGTTTCTCTTGACTCTCTCTCTAGTCTTATCAACAAGAAGAATGTCATCAAAAGCATACACCAAGGTACATCTTCCCGTAAATGCCTAGTAAGAACATCCATAACTAAAGTAAGATAAGGGGCTTAAAGTCGATCCTTGATGTAATCCAATTGAAATAGGAAAATATTTTGTCAATCCTCCTTGTGTTTGGACACAAGTAAATGCTCTAGTATACATATCCTTAATGACTTGAATATAACCAATATTAACTCTATTCTAAAACCCTCCAAATAACATCTCTTGAAACTTTATCATAAGCTTTCTCTAAATCAATAAATATCATATGTAAATCCTCCTTACTTTCTCTATACTTCTCCATCAAACCTCTTAACAAATGTATAGCATCCATAGTAGATCTACCTGGCATGAAACCAAACTGATTGAGAAACTTTTGTATCACATCGTAACCTATGCTCAATTACTCTCTCCCATAATTTTAATGTATGACACATTAACTTAATTCCTCTATAATTTGCACACTCTTGTACATCACCTTTATTCTTAAATATAGGAACCAACAAACTCTTTCTCCACTCATCTGACATCTTTTTAGTCTTTAAAATAACATTAAAAGGATTTGTAAGCCAAGAAATTCCTTGATCTCCTAAACATTTGCACACTTCTATTAGAATATTATCAGGTCCTACTACTTTTTCACATTTCATTTTCTTTAAAGCTTCTCTAACTTCATATTTACTAATATGATGATAAAATAAAATTCTTTTTTATTTAGGTATTAAGGTTGCTAAAATAAATCGTACATTCAGATACTTCATTGAAAATTTATCAAAATATCTCATCAACCTAATTTCAATATATTTTTCTAAAAAAAGCACTTTATTATCTTCATTCTTAATACACCTCACTTGAACTAGGTCTTTACTTCTCCTATCTCTTTGGTTGGCTAACTTATACATACATCTTTCACCTTCTTTAGTATCTAATCTATTGTATAAATCACTAAAAGCTAAATTTTTTGCATCATATATTGCTTTCTTAGAATCTCTACATGCCACTTTATATCTTTCCTAATTCTCCAAGTTTTTACATCTAAACCAAGTTTTATAACAATTCTTCTTATTTCTTCTTTTTTCTTGCACACTCTAACTCCACCACCAACTATTTTTATTAAAAGAAGCTTTTACTTTTGATTCTCCAAGGATAATTTTAGCAACTTGCTTAATTTCACTTGCTACTTTTTTCACATAACATTAGCTTCTTTATGAACATCTCAAATTCTAAGTTCTTGTAGCGTTCTTTAAGTGTCCCCATCTAATCCTAGGATAATAATTTGATTTATTTTTCCTCTTACAATCTTTCATCTTAAAATCTAGAACTAACAATTGATGTTGGGTACTTAAACTTTCACTTGGAATGACCTTACAATCTTTACAATCTAAATGATCTATTTTTCTTATCAGAAAATAATCAATCTTTGTTTTACTAGATCAATTTTTATAAGTAATAATATGCTCATCTCTTTTCTTAAATAAAGTATTAGCAACTACAAAATCATAAGCTAAGGAAAAATCTAATATAGTCTTACCTTTATCATTAGTTACTCCAAATCCATAACCACCATGAACACTTTTAAAATTTTCTACCACGCTACCAACATGTCCATTTAAATCTCCTCCAATAAATACTTTTTCTTCAAGAGGTATCTTTTATATTAATCCCTCTAATTCATTCCAAAATTTTTCTTTTGAGCTTACATCCAAACCTACTTGAGGAGCATAAGCATTTATAATATTGATAATATTAATATCAATAATAATCTTTAAAGCTATAATTCTATCTCCACATCTATTAATATTTATAACATTATCCTTCAAACCTTTATCTATAATAACACCTACACCATTGCTAGTTCGATTTCTACCTGAATACCAAAGTTTAAAACCTAAACTATCAATCTCCTTGGCCTTCTCCCCAACCCATTTAATTTCTTGAACACATAAAATATTTATTTTTCTATGAACCATAATATATATTAATTCCATTAATTTACCTGTAAGAGTATCTATATTCCAAGATCCTAACCTAATTCTAGTTTCATGGACTAACTTCTTTGCTCTCATCTATCTATAATGTGGGAACCCTTGCTTATTTAACCTAAACATAAACCTAAACCTAAAAAATAAACAAAAATCAAAAACCTAAACTAAAATAAATAAACAAAATATAAATAAACAAAACTAAATAAAAATAAAAATTCACCTAAATAAAAATAAAAAATAAACTAAGTGAACTAAATAAACCTAAACCTATCGATTTACTTAATTTAAAACCAAACCCTAAATCCTAAAATCCTAAACCTAACCCAAAACTAAATAAACCCTAAACCCAAAACCTCCAACCCTAAACCCTAAACCTTAAACTGTAAGCCCTAAAAGTCTCTAAACCCTAATCCCTAAACCCTAAACCTTAAACCCTAAACCATAAACTTTAATCCTAAACCCTAAACCCTAAAGGCATAAACTCTAAAACCCTAAACCCTAAATCCTAAAACCTACACCTAAACCCTAAACCTTAACCCAAAACCCTAAACCCCAAACCCCAAACCCTAAACCTAAACTTAAAGTAACTAAATAAATTAAAAGATAAACCTAAACCTTAAAACCTAATAAACCTTAACCTAAATAAGTTCTAAGTGATCATCAGACTACTATGTCTCGCTCTTTGTACACATCGCTAAACGCACCTACCTCCCGAGCCCTCGACCTCGTGCTCTAGAGATTCCCATTTTTCCCTCTCATTTTTGGATTTCTGGTCTATGCTTGATGGTTGTTTGGCGTGATTCTCATTGTATTCCTCCTAGAATCGATGGCCACTGGCCGCTTTCTTATTTTACTTGGACTGATGTCATGGCTAGATGTCTTCCCTGATGATTCCATGGGGGAACTAATGGATCCAATGGATCCTAATTGGTCATCAACTACCTTGGATTTGGCTACTTTAAAATCGTTCAAAGACATCCTTTCTGGTAAGGATAACTATTCAGGTGAGTCCCTGGAACTCATTTTGACTTCTTTTCGAGGCATGTATGCGGTTATGTGCTCTGATCTAATTATGGAAAAGCTTGCTAAGCCATTTGAATTCACTTTGGTTGGAAAGTTTACTCTTCGTAGGCCGAATTTGGAAAACATTCACTCTTTCTTTCATAGTCTGAAACTTTCAAGTGCTTTTAGGATTAGTTTAATTGATCCTCACCATATTTTGATTCAGTTAACAAATGATTTGGATTACTCGTGTGTTTTTGTTCATCATTCTTATTTTGTTTTCAATTTCCAAATGAGGTTGCTAAAATGGACTCCACTATTTGATATTAGGGAAGAATCCCCAATCATTATGGTTTGGATTTCTCTCCCTAATATGTGAATTCATTTCATTAATCATCAATTCCTTTTTGCTGTGGGTGCTTTATTTGGTCGGCCATTACAAATTGATCGTGAAATAGCTACAAAATCTCGACCTTCTCTCTAGAATCCTTATTGAATTGGACATTACCAAGAAATACCCCAAAGAAATCTTGGGATCTAAAATTATAGTTATATGCAAAAGTTGATTTTAAAAATTTCCCTTTTGTTCTCATTGTAAAATCCATGGGCATGATATTCTAAATGTTTCATTCGCATCCTCACCTAAAAAAGAAAATTCCTATTAGAGAAACTATTGTTACAAACCCTAGGTCGACCATTGTTAAATATAAAAAAGTTTATTTAGAAAAAAAGGATTCATTGAATGTTCCTAATAAGGCTATTTTACCTCTTATTTCTTTTATGTAATTGAAGGTTTCTAATGTGGAAAATAATAATTTCTCTAAACTTTTAGATTACAATTCTTTTTCCTCTAAGTTGATCCTCACATCCTTATTGGTTTTGTTTAACGAAAATGATGCTTTAATTGAAAATATTAATGAGGATATTAACTTTATGCATCATTCAAATTCAATGAAGAGTATGGCTTTGGTTTATCAAGATATTCTGTTTGAAAATTTTGACTTTACTTTAGTTCAGCATGATTTAAAATCTTAAAAATATTTGGTTTTGTCAAATAATTTGGGTATTGAAAAAGATGGGCTAGATGTTCACACTTGCCTTCTTAATAAATTTGTTTCATCTCCCTCGCTTGCTATACCCGATGCTCATTTTCCTTTAATAAATTCTAATAACTTGGACGAAGGAGAACTCACTTCTATACAAGAGACTTCCCTAAATCTGACTAACGCTAAATCCTTCAGATGATGATTCTATGGGAAAAGGAAATGGTTTCCAAACTTATCATGCTAAAAAGAATAAAAATGTTAAAAACATCCCTACCAAATTGTCCAAAAACACTAGATCTACTACGACCTCCCTCTCCTCTTGTAATTAACCTTTTCTTAACCTCATTTTTATTTCCTTATGTTTAATTTTTTTGTTTAGAATGTTAGAAGGATCTATACCATATCTATTCATAAATGTATTAGAAACCTTTGTCGTATTCATAATATTTCCTTACATATTATTTTGGAACCTCTTATTCATGCAAACAAAATTAACCTTGTTGCCAGAATGATCGGTTTCAATAAATTTTTCTCTAATGTTAGTAATAAAATTTGGTATTTTTGAAATAATTTTGTGGAGGTTTCTATTATTGATGATTTTCAACAAGTTGTCAATGTTGAAATATCTTATGGTGACTATTGTGATTTGGGATCTTTTGACTATGCATCTTGTAATAGATATGGTAGAAATTTTCTTTGGGAAAATTTGAAGAATTTTTCTACCTCTGTCAATATACCTTGGTTTGTTCATGGGGATTTCAACACTATTTTATTCTCTTCTAAATGAAGCAGTGGTTGCTCTCCTAATATTCATTCAATGGAAGAATTTTCTAATATGATCCTTGATTGCAATTTGATTAATATTGGCATCAAAGGTTCAAATTTTACTTGGTAAAACTCTAGACTTTGGCAAAGGTTGGCAGATTCTTTTTAATACTCATTGGATTACTCAATGGCCTATTACTTTTGTCGATCATTTAAGCATAACCTTATTGGATCATGATCCTCTTTTGGTTTCTATTGAAGATAGCTCTAATAGAATAAAAAAATTTTGTCATTTTAGATTTTAGAACATGTCAATTTAGCATATTGATTTTCATAATGTTGTGGCTAAAAATTGGAAAGCTCCCTTACATCTTGATAATTCGATTATGGGGATGAATAGATTTTAATTTAAGCTTAAAAGACTTAAACAAAATTTGGGTTTATGGAAGAAGCATTGTTTAAAAATCTTTTGCTAATAAACAAATGGAAAAATTGGTTTGTGATCTTGAAGTCTTATTATGTTATCTACTAAGATTAAGTTTACTGGTGAAAGAGCAAATTATTAACATTATTTGCTAATAAGAGAGAGCTTTATAAAAAATAATGGTGAATACAAGAAATGATATGGAATAAGATTGCTTTATGAAGCTATTAAATCACTTGATTTCTTCTATTATATCCAATAATGATAATGAATTGCTTATTGTATTTTAAGAGGAAATTTTAAAGTTCTTAATAGCATGAACATAGATTGATTGGTCTTGAGGGTTTCACTACCAATTTTTTTCAAAAATTCTGGTCTATTATCAAAAATGATTTGGTTGAGGATGTGGTTGAATTTTTTAATGGTAATCCTTTTCCTAGATATTTTTCTACCACTTCTATTATTCTCATACCTAAGAAAGATAATCCAAACTATTGGAGTGATTTTAGACCTATTAGTCTTTGCACCTTCTTCAATAAGTTGATTTTCAAAATTCTAACTAATAAGCTCAGTCCTTTACTTCATAGGATTATCTGTCTAAACCAAACTAGTTTTGTTATAGGTAGATCTATTTCTGATAATATTCTGCTTGCCCATGAGTTAATTCATGATTTAGATGCTAAGACTAGTGGTTGCAACATTCTGTTCAAATTAGATATTACCAAAGCTTTTGATAATATCTCTTTGGATTTTCTTATCCATATTCTAAATTTATTTTAAGTTTTTTAATAAATTTATCTTTCTTATTAAAAATTGTATTTATAATGCTTGGTTTTTTATTTTTCTTAATGGGGAAGCCTTGGGCTTCTTTCCTTCTTCCCATGGCCTAAGATAGGGATCCTCATCTCTTTCCTTATTTATTATTATTGTTGCAGTACTTATCTAAGAGCATCAATGATCTATTATTAAACAATCCTAATATGTATTATAGAACTCTTGGTGGTCTTCATGTTTCTCATTTTTAATCTTTGTAGATGATTTCATTATTTTCTGCAATGCTTCTATTCATCATATGAAGAATCTCAAGATTTTTTTAAAATATATTTGTTACAGAAAGTAGTCTATCTATCAATGATAATAAAAGTTGTTTTATTACTACTTCAAGCATCTCCAACAATAAAATTAATCAAATCCTGCATATCACTAACTTTAAAAATCAACACCTTCCTCTTAAATACTTGAGTGCTTGTCTTTTTAAAGGTCTAAAACGATCCCATCTTTTTGATGAGTTAATTCAAAAAATTTTAAATAAATTTTTTATTTAGTAATTTCATTTACTTTTTGTGGTGGTAGGCTCACTATTCTTAAAAGCACTCTCAATTTAATGCCTCTTTATTTGATTCTAACTATTATCCCCACTAATGTTACTCTTATCAGAATTGATTGCTTACTTAATAAGTTTTTTTGGGGATCCAATAATTCTACTAAAAGAATGCATTGGACTTCCTGGCATAAATGTTGTGCTCCCTTGGGTGAAGGAGGTCACGGTTGCAAACTGATTCGTGAAGCTATTACTACCTTCTCTCATAAGCTCTGGTGAAATTTTAGAAAGAATGATAGCCTTTGGGCTAATTTTATGATTAAAAAATATTTCCAAGGTAAACACCCTCTTATATGTGCTTATAAAGTTGGTGACTCTCCAATTTGGAAAAGGTTTTGCTCCATTAAATGGGTTATTTAAACATTAATATCTTGGGGTATTCATTCAAGTTCTTCTTTCTTTGGCAAGATAATTGGATTGGCAATGGCTCTTGACTTCCTTTATCTACCCACTCTATGTAGCTATCAAAGTTAACTCTTTGGCATAATAACACTTGAATGAGAACAAAATTGAGAATTATATCCCTATTTCTCATTTAGATAACTTTAGAAATATCCCTATTTTCTCTAACACTTGACCAAATTCTCTTTAAGCTTTCTACAATGGTTATTTTATTCTTAAAGAGGTTTGGACTTATTAGAGATAAGAAAACTCCTCTAAAGTTTTCATTAAACTTTAGAACAATATCATTCCCATTTCTTATTATTTTAGTTTGGAGGATTTTGAATAACTTTATTCCTGTGGAATCTTTGCTCTGGAATAAAGGTTTTATTTGCCTTCAAAGTGCTATTGTTGCTTTCATATTGAAAATGTTAATCATGTTTTTGTCAATGGTGTTATTGCTTCTAAATTATGGTTATGGCATGATGATTTATTTAATACCAACTACTTTCATGGCTCTCTTCCATATATCAACTTCTTGAAGTCTATTTCCAAAAATTATAAAAAGGTCATATCAAAGTTCTAGTTGTTATTACCCTTATCTGATCCGGATGAAAATGATGCAAAATATCATGGTATTCCTATGAACCTTAAAAGGCTCCTAGCTAGAACCAAAGAAAAAAATTCATGCTCTGTTTAATGCCAATCTTATTAGTAACATTCATTTTAGAGGCTATAAATTTGTGGCTAAAAAATTGGGTGTCATTCTGCCTGATATTGACTCTTATAAAAGAGCTAGGATTATCCATTGGATCAAACCCAAAGAAAATTTGATTAAAGTGAATACTGATGGTTCTATTGCTTCCAATAAATATGGTTATGGTGGTATTCTTAGGGATTCTAAAGGTATTATCATTTGTGCTTTTGTGTATCCTCTCAAAGCCTGCTCTATTATCTATGCTGAGCTTATGCTTGTCAATAAATCTATTGAAATTTACTTGAATAAAGGTTTCCTCAACATGTAGATTGAACTTGATGTGCTCTTGCTTCTTGACATGCTAAACTCTAATAGAATAAGAAATACTGATTTATTTTATCCTCTCAATCATACTAAAAATCTTCTTTCTCAAGTTTGTTATAAAATTTCTCATATCCTTTGTGAATGTAATGCTTGTGCTGATTTCTTGGCTACTTTAGGTGTCAAATTAACTGATTTCACTTTATTTGACAATCAAAATTTGCCTAAACTATTAAGGGATTTGGACAATCTGGACAACAATGGATTACCTTATAGCATATTATAATTTTCTTGGCTTGGTTTTATTAGTTGGTTTTGATGAGCCATTACTTTGGTTCATTCTTAAACCGTTTGGGTTGTGGCCATTTGCTTATTTTCACTCTTGTTAAGTTTTATTTTTGAGCTCTTGCTTTTATTGGCCTAGTAAGGTGGTTCTTTTTTCTACCGGCTTGTTTTGTTTTTTATCCTAGTTGTTGTTTGCTTGGCTGGGTGATTATTATTGCTTGGTTGCTTTTGGTGACCTTCATTTGGGTGGTGGCTTTTGCTATTTTCGTATGGGTTCATATTTTTTACCACCTTAACGGAGTTAGATTTTTTACTACTATTGTGGTTGGCTGGGTGGCCTTGTTGTCTAGCTAGGTGGGCTGGCTGTGTTGGCTGGCTAGGTTGGTTGGCTAGATGGATGTGTTGGTTGGTTTCTCTGCTTCTATTGGTGAAAAATCAGAGGGGCTATTGGTGGTCTAATTTTGGATTGGATTTGGCAAGGTGGAGGTTATTTGTTGACTATTATTTCTTCTTTTTTGTGGATTGGGTTTTGAGGGTCAGTTTTGTTAGTTTAGTTTTGTTTCTTTTGGTTGTAGCTTTGGTTTCTCCTTGGCTGTAGCTGCTTTTATTTTTGTTGTTATTTTGGGTTGGCTGGTTGATGGCTATTTAGTGGCTGTTGTTTTTCTTTAGGATCTGGTGACATGGTTTGGTGTATTGGTGCCTAACTTGGCTGTGATTATGATGCTTGCAATCATTAATATTTTGCCTCCTTTTTGCTGTCTGCTTTGGTGGTGTTCCTGTTGTATTATTATTGCTCTTGATGGATGGTTTTTAGTTTGTCTTACTATCTTCACTTCATTTTGTATTTGGCTGGCTATTTATCACACCTGGATCATAATTTATGCTACTTTGGTTGGGTTTGGTGGATGCTTGTTTGCTTCTACCCATTTCTAATTCTTGGGTTGTTTTGGCATGATGGATGTTGTTTGTCTTTTCACGATTTGGATTTTGATGTTGTGGTGTTGGAAGCTAAGTTGGTATGGGTTATTGGCTGTGCTATTTAGTTGGATAGGTGGATGTTTTGGCCTTTCTTTCCTGCTTTGTTAGTGACATGCTAGTTGGCCTACTCCTGCTTTGGTTCTCCTCTCTTGGCTGCTACTGCTTCCCTTTTATGGTTTAGGTGACAGCCTTGCTACCATTCTTATTTGCTAGTGGAGGATATGAGCTCTTGTGTTTTTTCTTATTGGTCTTTATTTTTTCTAGTTTGTGTTGTTAAGGTCATTATGTTTGCTCCCTTCGATGTTGTTATTCTTCTTTGGAAGTGTTCCTACTATACTGCGGCTATCCTTGATGGTTGGTTGATCTTCTGCCTTATTGGGTTTATTTGTTTTTGTGGCTTTGTGGTTGGCTATTATGTCTGCTGCTTGGAGGAGTTTTCATCCTTGCAAGATGATGGACTTGGGATGATGGGCTACAAGAGGTATGCTGGCAATGATGGCCTTGATATTTCACTCTCTATCTTCTTTGGCTGGTAGCACTATATGTAGTTGTAACCCTTCTTAAGAAGTTTGGATGCTTACATATAGTTTCACTCTTTGAGATGATTGTAACTAAGCCTGAACCTTTTTTTTTACTTTGCTCCTTTTCTTTGCTCATACTCTTTATGCTTGCTTAATTTTACTGATCCTTTCAATAGTATGTTGTAGATTTCTTCTATATGTAGAACCTTGACGGCAGAACCTTGACGGCAGAAACATCACCATCAACCAGGCTCAATCAAGATCGGAGTGGAGGAAGGGGTTATCACAATGGGAGATTTGGTGGTGCGGGTGGATATGGATGTGGTAGTCGGAGTAGTTGTGTTTATGGAGGCAGGAGGAGCGACCGAGGTTACAGCCGTGGTGGTGGCGGAGGCAGAGATCTAGGATATGATGGTAGATCCCGCTACTCAAGAGGCCAAGGTGGTTCTGATGGAAACTAGAAATCAAGAATGACCGATCCATCCGCTATGGAAATGTGTCTTACAGAGAGTTCTAGTTATCTAGGTTTTGATTTGCTTCATGAGTGCTCATTTTGATCTATGTTGTCGCTAGGGCCTTAAAACTTGGTGTTACTTGGTTGATGAAATCAAAAGAAGAAATGTTGTTCAATTTTTTAGAAAAACCAAAACCCTAAACCTAAACTAAAACCAACCCTAAAAATTTAAACCCTAAACCCTAAAACCTATTTAGCCCTAACCCTAAACCCTAAACCCTAAAACCTTAAACCCTAAACCATAAACCTTAAACCCTAAGACCTAAACTCTAAACTCTAAACCCTAAACCTTAAATTGTAAACCTAAAACTAAACATAAACAACCTAAACTATAAACCCTCCTCCTAAACCCTAAACTTAAACCTGCCCTAAAACTAAACTTAAACCCTAAAACCTAAACCCAAACTACTAAAACCATAAACCTAAACTAAACCATAAACCCTAAACCCTAATTAAACTTTGCTAAATCTAAAGTAAACACTAAACCCTAAGTTTAAACCCTAAACCTCAAAACTAAACCCTAAACCCTAAAACCTTAAACCATAAACCCTAAACCATAAACCCCTAAACTCTAAAACCCTAAACTCCTAAACCCTAAACCCAAACTAAATAAAATGTAAAAATAAAATAAATAAAAGAACCTAAACTTAAATAAAATAAAATAATAAAAGAAAATAAAAATATAAACTAAAACATAAACCTAAACCTAAAATAAAATAAAATAATAAAAAATAAAAAATAAAATAAATAAAAAAACTAAACTAAAAAAAAAATAAAATAAACATAAGAATAAACCTAAAATAAAAAACTAAACGTAAAATAAAAATAAAATTAACCTAAAATAAAATGAAAAAAACTAAATAAAAACCTAAACCTAAAAAATAAATCTTAAAATAAAATCTAAAAATAAATAAAAAATAAAACCTAAACCCTAAACTAAAAAAAACCTAAACCTAAAATTAAAAAAATAAAATAAAATAAACAAAAACCTAAAATAAAATAAACTAAACTAAAATAAATAAAACCAAAATCCAAAATAAAACTAAACTAAACCTAAACTAAATAAAATAAAATAAACTAAAAATAAATCTAAAATAAAAACATAAAACTTAAACCTAAAAAAATAAAACAAAAACTTAAACTTGAACCTAAAAATAAAAAATAAAACCTAAACCTAGAAAGTAAAATAAAAATAATACTATACTAAAACCTAAACCTAAACCTAAACCTAAAAAATAAATTAAAATAAAAAACCTAAACTAAAATAATTAAACTAAACTAAATAAAAAAATAAACCTAAATAAAAATAAAAAATAAAATAAACTTAAATAAATAATAAATAAACTAAGTAAACTAAATAAACCTAAACCTACCAATTTACTTAATTTTTTTAAAAAATCATAAATCCAAAATCCTAAACTGTAAACCTAAACCCTAAACCCTAAACCCTAAACCTTAAACGCATAAACCCTAAAACCCTAAACCTTAATCCCTAAACCTTAAACCCCAAACCCTAAACCCTAACCTTAACCCTTAACCCTAAACCCTAAACCATAAACTCCAAACCCTAAACCTAAACCTAAAGTGACTAAATAAATTAAAAAATAAACCTAAACTCTAAAACCTAATAAACCTAAACCTAAACCTAAACCCTAAGAATATGAGAACCTTGACAACAATAACATCACCATCAACTAGACTCAGTCTAGATCAAGTGGTGGAGACGAAGGTGAAGGCGGCGGTTATCGCAGTGGTGGTGGAGAATTTGGAGGTGCTGGTGGGTATGAAGGTGGTGGTCAGAGTAATGGTGGTTATGGAGGTGGGAGGAGCAACATAGGCTATAATCATGGTGGTGGCGGAGAGAGAGATCAGGGGTATGCTAGTGGATCCCACTACTCAATAGAGGTGATAGAACTAGAGAAATTGAAGAATAATCGATCCACTGCTTATGGAATTGTCTCTTTATAGCAGAGACAGTTCTAGTTATCAAGTGTTTTTGATTTGCTCTATGAGTGGTAAATTTTGATCTATCTCGTCGCTTGTGTCTTAGGAAACTTCTTGTGTTACTTGGTTGGAAAAATAAAAAAGAAGAAATTTTGAATCTGAATCTGTTCTTTGTTAAAAAAAAACCAAAAACCCTAAACCATAAACTAAAACTTGAACCCTAAACCTAAAACATTAATCCTAAACCCTAAACCCTAAAAAACCCTTAACCCTAAACCCTAAAGACTAAACCCAAAACCCTAAACTAACCCTAAACCATAAGGGAACCCTAAACCCTAAACCCTAATCCCAAGAAACTCTAAACACTAAAGCCTAAACAATAAATCCTAAACCCTAAACCGTAAACCCTAACCCTAATCCCTAAACCATAACACCTAAACCCCAAACCCTTACCCTACACCTAAACCCAAACCCTAAAACCTAAAGCTAAACTAAATAAAACCTAAAAATAAAATAAATAAGAAACCTAAACCTAAATAAAATAAAATAAATAAAAATAAATAGAAACCTAAACTGAAACCTAAATTTAAACCATAAAATAAAATAAAATAAAACTAAAATAAAATAAATATAAACCTAAATTAAACTAAAAAAATAAAATAAACATAAGAATAAAAAATGTAAAAAAATTAAAACTAAAATTAAAATAATAATAAAATAAACCTATAATAAAATAAAATAAAAACTAAATAAAAAATAGACATAAAAAATTTATCTAAAAATAAAACTTAAAGAAATTAAAAAATAAAACCTAGACCATAAAACCTAATAGACCTAAACCTAAACGCTAAGAATAGGCAGAACCTTGATGACATGAACATCACCGTCAACCAAGCTCAGTATAGATCTAGCCGTGGAGGCAAAGGCGGAGGCGGCAATTATCTCAGTGTGGTGGGGGATCTAGAGGTGCTGGTGGATATGGAGGTGGTGGTCGGAGCAATGGTGGTTAGGGAGGTAGGAGGAGAGACAGAGATTATAATCGTTGTGGTGGCAAAGTGAGAGATCAAGGATATGATGGTCGATCTTGCTACTCATGAGGCCAGGGTGGTTCTAATGGGAACTAGAGAAAATGAAGAACGGCCGATCCGATCTGATGCTTATAGAATTGTGTCTTTATTGTAGAGACAATTCTAGTTACCTAGGGTTTTTTTTTATTTGCTTTATGCATGCTCATTTTTTATTTTTGTCGTTGCTTGTGTCATAGAAAACTTGGTGTGTTACTTGGTTGATGAAATCAAAAAGAAGAAATGTTGAATATGAATTTGTTCTCTATAAAAAAAATAAAAAACTAAAAACCTTAAACCCTAAACCAAAACTTGAACCCTAAATTTAAAACCTAAACCCTAAAATCTAAAAAATAAAAACCTTAAATCCTAAACACTAAAACCAAACACTAAACCCTAAAACCTTAAACCCTAAACCCTACCCCAAAACCTAAACCCTAAACCCTAAACCTAAACCCTAAACCATAAACCCCAAACCCTATACTACTAAACCTAAACTTAAAACTAAACCCTAAAAAAAACTAAAATGTAAAGTTAAACTAAATAAAACTTAAAAATAAAATAAATAATTAATCCTAAATGAAAGTAAAATAAATTAAAAACACAAACTAAAACCTAAACCTAAACCTAAACCTAAATCTAAAAAGAAAATAAAATAAAAAATAAAAACTAAACTAAAATAAGATAAATCAAAACCTAAAAATAAAAAAACCTAAATAAAATAAAAACTAAACTTAAATTAAAAATAAAATAAACCTAAAATATAATAAAATATAAACATAATAAAAATATGAACCTGATAAGTAAACCTAAAAAATCAATCCTAAAAATAAATAAAAAAATAAAACATAAACCAGAAACTAAAAAAAACCTAAACCTAAAATAAAAAAATAAAAAAAAACTTAAACCTAAACTAAAATAAACTAAACAAAAAAAGTAAAATGTCAACCTAAACCAAAAATAAACAAAACCTAAAATAAAGTAAACCTAAACCTAAACTTAAACTAAATAAAATAAAATAAACTAAAAAATAAACCTAAACATTAACTAAACATTAAAACTTAAAAATAAACCTAAACTAAAATCCTTAAACATAAACCCAAAAAATAAAATAAAACCTAAACCTAAACCTTAAAATAAAACCTAAACCTAAAATATAAAATAAAATAAACTAAACTAAAATTAAACATAAACCTAAACTTAAACTTAAAAAAGTAAGCTAAAATAAAAAAACATAAACTAAAATAAATAAACTAAACTAAATAAAAAAAATAAACCTAAATAAAAATAAATAAAATAAAATAAACTAAAATAATTAAAAAATAAATTAAATAAAGCTAACCTACCTATTTTTTTAATTAAAAAAAACCCTAAACCCTAAACCCTAAACCCTAAACCCTAAACCCTAAACCCTAAACCCCTAAACCCTAAATCATAAACCCTAAACCCTAAATCCTAAATCATAAATCTAACCCTAAACCCTAAACTTACAACCCCAAACCTACAACCCTGAACCTTCAACCCTAAACCCTGAACCATAAAAAACCCTAAACCTTAAACTCTAAATTGAAAATCCAAAATAAAAACTAAATAAAAAATTAAAGAAAAACCCTAACCCTAAACTTAACCCTAAACCCTAAACCTACAACCCTAAACCCTAAACCCTAAATCCTAACCCCTAAAACCCTAGACCCTAAACTTTAAACCCTAAACCCTAAAACCCTAAGCCCTAAACACTAAAATAGATAACCCTAAACCCTATACCATGAACCCTAAACCCTAAACCCTAAACCCTAAACTCTTAAAACCTAAACCTAAATTAAATAAAACATAAAAATAAAATAAATAAATAAACTTTTTTTTAAACAAATAAACTTAAATCTAAATAAAAACTAAACCTAACCTAAACCCAAAAATAAAAAGAAATAAAAAATAAAAACTAAACTAAATTAAAATAAATAAAAACCTAATCTAAGCTAAAAAATAAAGTAAATCTAAAAATAAAAGTCCTAAATAAAAGAGAGGTACAACATAGATACAAAATGGGTTCAAAAGAGAGCCATCATTGAAATCCTTCAAAATAAAGAAGAGCTTAAGTTAAACCAACATCCTGAAAAGTAGACGAAAAAAATCATTATGTAAGTCCAATCCCGCAAAGAGACAATAATAACAATATTACGCTTTCTCTCCAGTTGGGAAGGTGAGGTTAGCTAAAGCAATCAAAAAAATAGCCCCAAAAGTAGCCTGCTGGACATGAGAGACAACCTTAGTAGCATCTTGTTGGGCATAAAACTCGATAATCCAGTTCAACCAACAACCAAGATAGCAAATAACAGTAAGCTGGCCATAAAACCACCCATTCAGAATAGACAGAGCATAAGTTAATTTCCAAGTAGGTAATAGCATAATCACAGTGATCTGGACAAGTCTAACTGAATCAAGATGAAAAAATAGTAGCTTTAGATAGACCATAAACATGTGGTGAGCAGCTCTGAAAAACCACAAAAGCAATCAGAAAAACAAAAGCCAATAAATAGCCAACAACCTTAGAAGTAGCCTACTGGACATAAGATCCAAAAATCCAACAGCCAACAATTAAAATAGCAATATAATTATTGCACCCACCATAAGATAAGACAATAAAAAATAGTGGTACAACATAGACACAAATAAAAGGGAGCCATCATTGAAATCCTTCATGACAAAGGAGAGCGGCTTGACTAAACTAACATCCTCGAAAAGTAGACTAAAAGAAATCATTAAGTAAGTCCAATCAAAAGAGACAATAATAATAACAAGGGTATGGCGTTTCTCTCCTTATAGGTTGGTAAGGTGAGGTTAGCAAAAAAGTAATAAAAAATAGCCCCAAAAGCAGCCTGCTGGACATAAGACCCAAAAATCCAACAGCCAATAATTAAAACAACAAAACATATATTGCACCCACCATAAAATAATCCAGTAAAAAATAGTGGTACAGCATAGAGTCAAAAGTGGTTCAAAGGAAAGCCATCTTTGAAATCCATCAAGACACAAAAGCGCACAGCTAAGCCCACAAAGATCGTAAAATAGGCTCGAAGGAAATCAAGAAGTAATTCCAATCCTACAAAGAAGAAGTTATAGTAGCAAGGGTAATGCAGTTTCTCTCCTTACACATTGTGGAGGTGAGTTTAGGGAGCATAATAGGGGCCACATCCATAATAAAAGGAGGAAAAATAGATAAATTAGGGCCTATCAGGAAGTTATACAAAAATATATCAATTAAGCATTGATACAAAGAAAGTCATGAGCCCAATAGATTTTAAAAAGGAAAAGAGACATAACACGCCTTAATCATATAATGGAAAATACAAGAGACCCTTAACAAAATATTGATGGCATGAAGTCTCTCCCTGTTGATCAAAAAGAAAAGCAAAAAGTAAAGCATAAGGTAATACATCTCCTTCTAGCAGACAGGAAATACCTTACCATTAACAGTGGAAACAGCAAAAGCAGTAAGACCCCAAAAAAGGTTAGGGTAATTAATCCAAATGTAGATGCCATAGAGATCAGCAATTAACTAGAAAGGGGTATCAGGAAGATGCATCAGCAAAATCCAGAGACACAACAACACTGAACAGAAGTTGATCATGCAGTTAAACAAGTAATATAATAGGCCAAAGCAATAGGATGGATTAATTTCTAAGGTAAGGGAATCCAGTATTGTCCAAATTAACCAAACCACCCAAATGTTTAGGAAGTGTAAGTTGATCAAAGAATTTTATGCCATCTAATCTAGCACCTGATTAGCAAGGTAATCACACATGCATTACCTTCACACCATACATGAGTGATTTTAAAATAGAGTTGAGAAATGAAAGCTCTAGTCTGCTTGAGAAGGTAGTACAATTCTATATTGCCCATTTTGGTGGAAGTCAAAAGATCAATCAGCAACAGGGCATTCACCTCAATCCAAATATTGAGCCAACCGTTTTGAAGGCAAATCTCAATAGCTTGTAACCGCCATTAGCAGAAGAGCAAGTATTAAGAGGGTAAGCAAAGCACATAGGACTTTACCATTAAGGTTTTGAAAATGCCACCACAGCCAAAAGCATTTTGAGAGATAGAGCCATCAGTGTTAATTTTAATAGTATTAGCATGAGGTTTTACCCAATAAACAATCTTGTCATCTTTATAGTTGGGTGGATCCGGCAAGTTAAAGCCCAGTTTATTGGCCATAAATTTATAGCCTTTGAATTGATTGTAGTTAATTAAATTGGCATTAAACAAGTCACAAATTTTATTTTTAATTCTAGCAAATATCCTTATGTGGTTCATAGGAATCCCACGATGTTTTGCATCATTTCTGTCCATCCAAATGAACCAAATAAGAGTGATAGCAATTATGACTTTAATGTGGCCTTTAATAGTGTTTTCAAAATACACTTCCAGAAGTTGGTATAGAGTTAAGGAGCCATTGAATTTGACAATATTGAAGAGATCATCATACAAAATCCAAAGTTTGGAAGCAATGGCTCCGTTAACAAATACATGATTCACATTCTCAATGTGAAAGCAACAAGAGCATTTTGAAGGTAAAAAACCTTTACCCCACTTCAAAGAGTCAATAGGGATAAAGTTTTTCAAAATACGCCAAGTTAGAATAGAATAGGAAATAGGAATAGTGTTATTCCAAAGTTTAAAAACACGTTGGAGAAATCATGAGCTTTTTAATATGAATCCAAACATTTTAAGGTTGAAATCACCATTTTGGGAAAGCATAAAAGGATCCGATCATGATTGCTAGGAATGATAGGAATAATAGTGTTTATCTAAAAGAGAGAATGGAATATAGTCAAGAAGATTACTATTTTTTATTCTCGAAAGAGTTCACTTTAATAACAACAGTGGAGTGGGTAGAAAGTAATTCATCAATGGGTCCAAATACCTTGCTAAAAGAAAGAGGTTCCAGATTTAATCCCCCAAGAGATTAAAGATTCCACTTCCCATTTGATGGAACAAAGTCTTTTCCATACAGGAGAGTCTCCCACTTTATAGGGCAAATGAGGGTGCTTACCGGCAAGAATTGGCGTCATGAAATTAGCCCATAGACTATTGTTGCTCCTAAAATTCCACCAAAGTTTATAGGAAAAAGTAGTGATAGCTTCTTGATTGGCTTAAAGCTAAGCCCACCTTCAACAAGAGTGCCACAGCTTTTATACCAAGAGGTCCAATGCATTCTTTTAGTAGAATTGTTAGAACCCTAGAAGAATTTGTTAAGGAGGCACAATGGTTTGAATGAGATATAAAAGAATGGAGTTAAGGGTGCTCTTAATCAAAGTGAGCCTACCACCAAATGAGAGTAAATGAAATTCCCAAACAGAGATTTTATTAGAGACTTTTTGGATTAACTCATCAAAGAGATGTGATCTATTCTGACCTTTAAAGAGTGGAGCACCAAGATATCTAATAGGAAGTTGTTGTTGCTGAAAATTAGTAATTCTCAAGATTTAGTTGATCCTATTACTAAGAATTTTAGAGGAAGGAATGAAATAACTTTTACCTTCATTAAGAAAGAGACCACTTTTGTTACCAAATTTATTTAAAAGATTCTTAATAGTTTTAATGTGATGAGTAGAGGCATTGCAAAATATTATGAAGTCATCAGCAAAACTATGATGAGAGATAGGAAGACCACCTTGAGTTCTAAAAAAACATGTTAGGATTATTGAAAAGATCAAGAAGCTCCTCAAAGATATTCAATTGAAATAATAAAGAGAGGAGATAAGGGATCTCCTTATCTCAAACCATGCATAGAAGGAAAAAACCTAGGGACTCACCATTCATGATAACGGAGAACCAAACATTGGTAATACATTTTTTAATGAGGTGGATAAAATAGTCAGAAAAACCAAACAAAAGAAGAATTTGGAAGAGGAAATTCCAAGAGAGGTTCTCAAAATCTTTAGAGATGTCTAATTTGAAAAAGATGTTACCACCTCTAGTAGAAGCATCAATGTCATGAATCAGCTCTTGGGCTAGAAGAATGTTGTCGATATAGCTCTACCTTTAACTAAAACCAGCTTTGGTTGGAGAAAATAATTTTAGGCAAATTAATTCTATTGGCAATTAATTCAAATGAGTTTATGAAAGAAGGTGCAAAGGTCGATAGGTCTGAAATCACCCCAAGATTCAGAGGATTATTAATTTTGGGAATAAGAACAATGGAAGTGCTAGAAAAATATCTAGGTAAAGGATTGCCATTGAAAAATCAACAACAACATCGACAAGGTTAGACTTAATAATAGGCCAACAATGCTAAAAAATTGATGTAACCTTCGTACAAAGAATGTAATCGTGTTCATGCTATTGAGAATACTACCAATCTCGCCTTCGTAGGATGAAAATTAAGTAAATGGTTGTCATCATTAGTAATGAGGGAATCGTGAGAGTTGGAGAGAGCTTCTAAGGTAGGGTTGTTGTTTAATAAGTTTTTAAAATGATGTATGATAGAATCTTTAATATCATTATTATCAGTGATCCAGCTGCCATTATCATTTTTAATTTTTTAATAGAGTTTAAGGCTTTCTTTTTTTTGAAAAGAGCATGGAAATACTTGGTATTTCTATCACCATCAGCAATATATTTGCTAGCAGCCTTTTGCCACCAGTATGTTTCCTCCATATTCTGATATTTAACCAAGTTATCTTTAGCTTCATTCAACTCCTCAAGTTTAGTAGAATCAGTCAAAACAACATCTTTAAGAGAACAAACTAATTGTTCCATATTTTTGATATTGGCAAAAAGATTTTTAAAATGATGATTGTTCCACAAATTTAGATTTTATTTAAGCCTTTTAAGCTTATGCTAGAGGCGAATAATTCCCTTAATTGAATTATTTGGATGAAGAGGAGCCATCTAGTTAATGGATACAACATTTATGAAAATCCACATATTTTGGAATCTGAAAGAAGTTGGGGAGGATAATCTATTGGAGGGATTTTAGACAAAAATCAAAAGTGAAGCATGATCAGTCAAAGTTCTGCTCAAATGTTCAACAGAAGTAAGGGGCCATTGATTGATCCAAAGAGAATTAAAAAGAGTACTATCAAGCCGCTACCAGAGTCTAGAGTTATGCCACATATAGTCAGAGCCCTTAAAGCCAATATCAATCAGATTACAATCAAGAATCATATTAGAAAAATCTTCCATGGAATGAATGTTAGGAGAGCAAATTCCCTTTCTTTTCGAGGAAGAGAGAATAATGTTAAAATCACCCCCAACCAACCTGGGTTTGTTAACCAAGGAGGAAAATGTTCTTAAGTTATCCCAAAGGATGTTCCTACCAGCTCTATTACAAGAAGCATAAATAAATGAACCTAAAGCAGAAAATTCACCCAATGAGATGTGGACATTAACCAATTGTTGAAGATCATCAAGGATAGAGAAGTAGACTAAATTATTCCAAAAACACCAAATTTTATTGCTAATATTATAAAAATTTTTTTGAAAGCCAAGCGTTCTAGCAATATGGTTGATCTTAGAAGAGTGTATGAATGGTTCAATAACAACAAGTAAGGCTATGCTATGAATATGGCAAAGACTTCTAATACGATTGCGGACAATGAGAGTCCTAATACCCCGAACATTCCAAATTAGAAAATTGATTATAATAAAATAAGAAAGAAAGGAAAAGAGATAAATAAAGAAATAAAAAAGCAAGAAGAAAAGAAAACTAAAAACATTTATTTATGGAAAGTTTGAGAAGATCTAGTAGTTCTAGTGGAGCTATTAGTAAACATTCTAGCTTTACAAGATTTTTTTTAAAAATAGTTTGAAAAGATATATCATTGTTCAAAGTATCACCATCCGAGAGAGATTGATTTGTGATATTAAGCATAGGACCTATATCAGTCAAAGAATTTCTAATGGTAATTTCCCCTTCTTCAATGTCAGAATTAAGCTGAGAAAGAGGGTTAGCATGTGTATCACTCTGAAGGGTAGGAGAAGGAGAGGTTGTGAAGCCATTAATAGCAATGCATTTTATGCTCGCCGTAATTACTTTAGATTTTGTTCCATCATCAAAGGATCAACAATTTTAGATTTTGTTCTTTCATCAAAGGATCAACCTGAATTTGTTTTCAAATTTTGATCCAACCTAAAGTTTCATTCAAATCACCACTAGGGTTCATATGAGTCTCTATCACTAGCCAAAAGGGGTAGGTTAGATCAGTCAAGGTATTGTCTTGAGGAGCCAAATTATTACAATTAGAAGCAATGTTAATTAAGATATCATTAGCCTCCTCATAAACCTCATAAGCATTATTTTTAACATTCTCATATTGCACTCCAATAGGAAAATCAATGGATAGAAAAGGAGTAGGGGTAGGGGAATGATTCCCATTTTGAGTGACTTTAGGTACATAAGCAAATTTATTGGTTTTTTCATTTGATAGAGTATGATTAGGATCCGATAATTTATTCTTTTTAAGATGAGGATGCAACACAAAATATTTAGAATGATCATGGCCATGAATCTTACAATGTCTACAAAAAATAGGAAAGTTCTCAAATTCCACTTTTGATTATAACCAACTTCAGCATCCAAACTTCTTTAGGATGCTTTTAGTAATATCAATCTCAACCAAAATAGAGCAAAAGGTCATGATCTCACAAGCAGGCTGATCAATTTGAAGAGGCCACAAAAGAGAGCCCCAACCGCAAAGAGAACTTGATGTGTAACATAATGTATTCTCATATTAGGAAGAGCTATCCACATAAGAATAATTGGGGATTCCTCTTTTATATCAAAAAGAGGAGACCATTTCAGAAGTCACATTTGATAATTAAACACAAAGTAAGAATGACGGGCAAAACTCTTGAATAATCTAAGTCATTAGAGATGAATTAAAATATGCCTAGATCAATCAACTGATAGGAAAACACCGAAAGTTTAAGGCTATAAAAATGATCGATGTTATCTAGAGTTGGTCAATGAAGGAAAATTTACCAACTAAAGAGAATTCAAAAGGTTTCGCCAACTTTTCCACATCTAGATCCGACACATAACAAGCATCCCATGAAATGAGGTCGAGATCAAATTCAAAGCATTAGGGGAAAGGTTCTTACCGTGATAATGCATCCAAAGGACTTAACTACAGAGTAGTGGTTGAGATCCATAATTCCATGTAAATCGATGCCCTACCGACCAAGATGGATAGCTGGCTCAAGTGGCTCCTCCGCCATTGAAAGATAAGGAAACTCACATTGAGCCAATCGAGACATATTTTCAAAAAAATTGATCGAGAATGAACGAAAATTGCTGTCGAAAGGAAAATGAAAGGAAAATGCAATCGCAGAGAGCCATGTGAGGAGAGAGAGGTGGGTGGGGGTAGAGGCTCAGTTATAGATAGTCAGTTTGGTCAGGGTCCATTCGGCCAAGGGCATGGCTTTAGGGTCAGGTCAGTAAGTTTTAGGTTGTGGGCTCAGGGTGTAAGGTCAGGGTCAGGGTCAGTGTAGGGAGCTTCAGGTAAATGAGTTTTGGCCTGGGGGACAGGAGGTCAGGAGGGAGGGCCCAGGTTGTGGAGGGTTTATGATTAAATGGCCCAGAGTCAACCATTTAGGGTCATGATCGGGTGGGGGCCCAGAGTCTTAAAGCCTAACACTATGTTCAGCAAGGGCCCAGGGCAGTTTATCTAATATGAAGCTCAGGTTTATGCCTTTATGCAGAGGTTTAGGCTCATCATGTCATTTATTTATCCATCTAAATTTTATTTTAGTTTAGGTTTTATTTATTTTTTAGGTTTTTATTTTTAGTTTAGTTTAGGTTTATTTTATTATTTATTTATATAGTTTATGTTTTTTAGTTTAGGTTTAGGTTTAGGTTTATGTTTTATTTTTTATTTTAGTTTAGTTTTGGTTTTATTTTAGTTTAGTTTATGTTTATTTTTGTTTATTTTATTACGTTGAGGCTTACTTTAGGTTTAGGTTTTACTTATTTTTTATTTATTTTTAGTTTTTTTAGTATAGGTTAGTTTATTTTATTTAGTTTTTAGTTTATTTACTTTAGGTTTAGGTTTATTTAGTTTAATTTAGTGTTTGGATTTAGGTTTTATTTAGGTTAAGTTATAAGTTTTATTTATTTTTTCTTTTATCTATATTTTGTTTATTTAGTTTAGTTTATTTAGTTTAGTTTTTCTTTTTATTTAGGTTTAGGTTTAGGTTTAGGTTTTATTTAGTTTATTTTATTTAGTTTTTATTTTAGGTTTAGGTTTACATTTAGTTTAGGTTTATTTAATTTTTATTTAGGTTTAAGTTTATTTTTATTTGTAGTTTAGTTTATTTATATTTAGGTTAAGGTTTAGGTTTATCTAGGTTTATTTAATTGAGGTTCATTTGTTTTTATTTTAGTTTTTATTTTTTTTATTAGTTTGTTTATTTATTTAGGTTTATTTATATTTATTTTATTTGGTTTATTTTTTAGTTTAGGTTTAGATTTATTTATTTTGTTTTAGATTAGTTTTATTTTGTGTTTATTTAGTTTAGTTTAGTTAGTTTAGGCTTTGGTTTAGGTTTATTTTATTTATTTAGTTTAGTTTAGGTTTAGATTTAGTTCATTTATTTAGTTTAGTTATTTATTTAGTTTAGGTTTATGTTTTTTTTTATTTAGTTTAGTTTATTTATTTTAATTTATTTTGGGTTTAGGGTTTAGTTTAGGTTTATTTAGCATAATTAATTTTGGTTTATTTTATTTCTTTATTTGGTTTATTTATTTACTTTTAGGTTTAGGTTTATTTATTTTATTTTAGGTTTAGGTTTATTTAGTTTAGTTTATTTAGTTTTATTTTATTTGGGTTTAGGGTTTAGGTTTAGGTTTATTTTGTTTTGGTTTAGTTTAGGTTTATTTTTTATTTATTTATTTAGTTTATTTATTTAGTTTAGATATTTTATTTTAGTAGTTTGGGTGCACGCATTTAGTTTTAGGGGGTGTAGGTTTAGTTTATTTTAGTTTAGTTTAATTTAGTTAGTTTAGGTTCATTTATTTATTTTATTTTAGTTTAATTTATTTGTTATGTTTAGGTTTATTTTAGGTTTACATTTTTAGGTTATGTTATTTAGTTTAGTTTATTTTATTTATTTTATTTATTTATTTTAGTTTAGGTTTATTTAGTTTATTTTATTTATTTATTTGGTTTAGTTTAGGCTTAGGTATTTTTTAGTTTTAGGTCCAAGTTTTAGTTTTAGGTTAGGTTTTATTTTTTTTATTAGTTTACTTAATTATTTTTTTATTTTAGGTTTATATTTAAGTTTAGTTTAGTTAAGGTATTTTTATTTAGTCCATTTATTTTAGTTTAGAATGAGGTTTAGGTTTATGTTTTAGGTTTAGTTTATGTTAGGTTTATTTTATTTATTAGATTTATTTAGTTTTTTTTATTTAGTTTATTTTTTAGGTTTTTTCAGGTTTAGGTTTATTTTAGGTTTATTTTTAGTTTAGTTTGTTTAGATTAGTTTTATTATTTAGTTTTATCTAGGTAGGTTTTTTTATTTTAGGTTTAGGTAGTTTAGGTTTAGTTTATTTTATTTTCATTTTTTAGTTTAGTTCAGTTATGTTTTAAGTTTTAATGTGTCTATTGTTTATTAGTTTTAGTTTAATTTATTTTCATTATTATTATTTATTAGTTTATTAGTAGTTAGTTTTATTAGTTTATTATTATTATTTCAGGTTTTTTTTATTAGATTTAGTATTTTATTTAGGTTTTATTTATTATAGTTTATTATTTAGTTTATTAATTATTTTTATTATTGGTTTATTTTAGTTTAATTATTAGTTAATTAGTTAGTTGTTATTATATTTTAGTTTTAGTTTTATTTTAGTTTATATGTTATTATTATTTATTTAGTTTATTAGTTTATTAATTTTTAGTTTATTAGTTAGTTATTATTTATAATTATTAGTATTTTATTAAGCATTTAGTTTATTTATTTTAGTTTAGTTAGTTTTTAGTTATATTATTATATTTAGTTTTATTATTATTATATTTAATGGTTAATGTTTAGGGCTTAGTATTTGTTAGTTATATTATTATTAGTTATTGATTGGTTTTAATTTAGTAAGTTTATTAGTTTAGTTTAGTTAATAATTTAGATTATTTAGTTTTTTATTAGATTTATTAGGTTTTATTTACTTAGTTTTTAGAGGGTTTTTTTATTTTATGTTTAATTTATTATTAGTTGTTTATTACTATTAGTTTATTATTATTAGCCTATTTTAGTTTTATTTAGTTTAGATTAGTTTAGTTAGTTTATTATTTTTTATAATTAGTTTAGTTTATTATATTAGTTAGTTATTTTAGTTTTATTAGTCTTACTTTTTGGTTGGGTTTATTTTAAGGTTGGGTTTGAGTTTAGGGTTTAGTTTAAGTGGTTGGAGTTTAGTTTGGTTTAGGGTTCTAGGTTTAGGGTTGTAGGTTTTGGGTTTAATTTAAGGTTTAGCATTTAGGTTTAGGGTTTTTTTATTATTTTTATTATTTTATTATTTTTTAGGGTTTAGGGTCTAGGGTTTAGGTTTTGGGTTTTATGTTCATTTTTTAGTTTGGTCTTTTAGTTTTTTGTTTTTTTTAACAGAGAACAAATTGAGATACAACATTTCTTAGTTTTGATTTCATGAATCAACTAACATACCAAGTTCTCAAAGACATAAGTGACGACATAGATAAAAAATAAACATGCATATAGTAAATCAATAGCCCTAGAAAACTAGAATCGTCTCTACTATAAAGACACGCTTCCATGTTTAGATCGTATCATTCTTCGCTTTCTAGTTCCCATCAACCACCTCGACCTCTCGAGTGGGATCCGCCATCATATCTACAATCTCTCCTCCCACCACCACTGCTAAAACCTTCACTCCTCCTAACTCCATAACCATGACCACACCACCTCCATATCCACCAATGCCTCCAGATCCTCCACCACCACTGTGATAACTGCCGCCTCTGCCTATGCCTCCACCTCCACCTCCTCCGCCTTCGCCTCCACCACCAAATTTAAATTGAGCTCTTGATGATGTTCCTCCAAAGTTCTGCCCATTTTTGGGTTTAGTTTAGTTTAAGTTTATTAGGTTTGAGTTATTTTTTTAATTTATTTATATACTTTCAATTTAGTTTAGGGTTTAGGTTTGTGGAGGGTATGGGTTTATGGTTTAGGGTTTAGGGTTAGGGTTTAGTTTAGGGTTTAGGGTTTTAGGATTTATACCGTTAGGGTTTATGTTTAGGTTAGGGTTATGGTTTTGGTTTGTGGCTTTAGTTTAGGGTTTAGGGTTTAGTTTAGAGTAGATTTTAGTTTTAGGATTTAGGGTAGTGGTAGTTTTTTGTAGGGTTTAGGGTTTTGGGTTTAGGATTTTGGATATAGGGTTATTTTTTAATTAAGTAAACCAGTAGGGTTTATTTAGTTTATCTTTTATATATTTTAATTTATTTTATTTTTTTTATTTTTATTTATTTTATTTTTTTTATTTATTTAATTTAGTATATTATTTTAGGTATTTATTTTAGTTTAGTTTTTTTTATTTAGTTTTTGTTAGGTTTAGGTTTATGTTTAGATTAAATTTTAGTGAGTTATTTTATTTTTTTTTTTTAGTTTTTTTTTTATTTTAGGTCAGTTTATTTATTTTTAGGTTTTATTTTTGGTTTTGTTTTATTTTTTTTAGGTTTTATTTTATTTAGTTTAATTTTATTTTAGTGAGTTTTATTTTTTTTTTTAGGTTTAGGTTTGTTGTTTAGTTTTGTAAGTTTAGATTTTATTTTATATTTTGCTTTAGGTTTTAAGTTTTATTTTATGTTTAGGTTTAGGATTTTTTAGGTTTTGGTTTATTTATTTTAGTTTAGGTTTAGTTTATTTAGTCTTTTAGGTTCACTTAGTTTAGGTTGTTTGGATTAGGTTTATTTTAGGTTTATTTAGGTTTACTTTATTTAGGTTTTAGTTTATTTAGTTTAGTTTAGGTTTAGTTTTTATTTAATTAGTATATAGGTTTAGGTTTAGGTTTATTTATTTTATTTTCTTTATTTTTTTTTAGCTTATTTATTTTAGTTTTTTAGGTTCATTTTTTATTTGTTAAATTAGTTTATTTTATTTTAGTTCTCCTTAGGTTTAGGTTTAGGTTTTAGTTTAAGTTTATTTATTTTATTTATTTTATTTTAGGTTTAGGCTTTATTTATTTTAAGTTTATTTATTTAGTTTTAAGTTTGCATTTAGGTTTAATTAGTTTAGTTTTGTTTATTTATAGTTTATTTTATTTTAATTTTTTAGGTTTAGTAGTAGTTTAGGTTTATTTAATTTAGTTTAGGTTTATTTCTTATTTTATTTATTTTATTTATTTATTTTTAGTTTATGTTTTGATTTATGTTTATTTTAATTATATTTAGTTTATTTATTTATTTATTTATGTTTATGTTTAGTTTATTTTATTTTATTTAGGAAGTTTAGGTTTTAGTTTATTTAGTTTATTTTAGTTTAGTTTATTTTGATTATAGCTTAGGTTTAGTTCAGTTTAGTCAGTTTTGGTATTTTAGTTTATTTTGTTTAGTTTAGGTTATTTTGGGTTTATTTTTAGTTTAGGATTAGGTTTTTAGGTTTATTTAGTTTAGTTTATTTTTATTTTTAATTTAGTTTTATTTTATTTTATTCTTATTTTGGTTTAGGTTTAAGTCCAGTTTAGGTTTATTTTAATTTATTTTATTTATTGTTTATTTTAGTTTAGTTTATTTATTTAGTTTATTAGTTTTGTTTATTTTAGTTAAGTTTAGGTTTAGGCCTAGGTTTCAGTTAGCTCAGGTTTAGGTTTAGGCTCAGGTTTAGGTTTGTTTTATCTTGGTTAAGGTTTAGGTTTTATTTTATTTTTTTTTAGGTAAGTTTAGGTTTATTAGTATTTTAGGTTTAAATTTAGGTTTTATTTTAGGTTTTGGTTTAAGTTTAGGTTTAGGTTTATTTACATATTTAGTTTATCTTTTAGTTTATTTAGCCTAGTTTAGTTTACTTTAGTTTTTAGATTTATTTATTTTAATAGTTTATTTTGGTTTAGGTTTAGTTTTATTTTAAGTTTTATTTTATTTTATTTTTTTTAGTTTTAGTTTATATTTAGTTTAGGTTTAGTTTATTTTATTGGTTTAGGTTTATTTTAGTTTGTTTAATTTAGGTTTATTTATTTTGTTTATTTTAGTTTATTTTATTTTATTTAGGTTTCAGTTTAGGTTTCAGATTAATTTTAGTTTATTTTGTTTTAGATTTTGGTTTAGATTTATGAGGTTTAGGTTTAGGTTTTTTTTTGAATTTAGTTTAGTTTAAGTTAAGGTTTGTGGTTTATTTAGTTTAGGTTTAATTTAGTTTTTTATTTATTTTAGTTTAGTTTAATTTTATTTTTAGGTTAGGTTTAGATTTAGTTTATGTTTATTTAGTTCATTTTAGTTTATGTTTTTAGTTTTGTTTAGATTTAGGTTTATTTTTTAGTTTTATTTAGGTTTATGCTTAGTTTTAGGTTTATTTAGTTTACATTTAGGTTTTTTTTAGTTTTTGGTTTAGGTTTTTAGTTTATTTATTTAGTTTAAGTTTATTTTATTTTAGTTTTTAGGTTTTTTTAGTTTAGGTTTATTTATTTTAGTTTAGTTTATTTATTTTAGTTTATTTTATTTTGCCTAAGTTTAGGTTTAGATTTATTTTATTTTAAGTTTATTTAGGTTTAGGTTTTTTTGTTTATTAATTTATATTTAGTTTATTTAGGTTTAAGTTTATGTAGTTTTTTAGGTTTTAGTAGTTTTATCTTTATTTTTTTTAGGTTTAGTTTATTTTAATTTAGTTTTATTTTTATTTAGGTTTAGTTTATTTTTTTAGGTTTGTTTGGTTCATTTTAGTTTATTTAGTTTTATTTTAGGTTTTTTTAGTTTAGGTTTACATTAGGTTTAGGTTCAGTTTAGGTTAGGTTTAGTTTTTAGGTTTATTTATTAGTTTAGTGGTTTATTTATTTAGTAGGTTTTATTTTATTTATCACATTTAGTTTAGTTTAGTTTAGGTTTAGGCTTAGATTTTGGTTTAAGTTTATTTAGTTTTGTTTAGGTTTATTTAGTTTAGTTTATTTAGTTTAGGTTTATTTTAGTTTATTTTATTTTATTTATTTATTTATTTAGTTTTGGGTTTATTTAGTTTGTTTTATTTTATTTTATTTATTTGGTTTATTTTAGGTTTGTGTATAGGTTTATTTTATTTAGTTTTTTTTATTTTATGAGTTTACCTTCTTTATTTTAGGTTTTTTTTACGCTAGGTTTAGTATTTTTGGTTTATTTATTTTATTTTATTTTAGGTTAGTTTATTTAGTTTAGTTTAGTTTAGGTTTATTATTTATTTTATTTATTTAGTTTAGTTTTATTTTAGTTAATTTTTTTTGTTTAGTTTTAGGTTTAGTCTATTTATTTAGTTTTATTTATTTTTTATCTCAATTTAGTTTATTTTCTTTTTATTTAGTTTAATTTAGTTTAGTTTAGGTTTCGATTTAGGTTTATTTAGGCTTTATTAGTTTAGTTTATTTAGTTTAGTTTAAGTTTAGGTTTAGGTACAGGTTTATTTAGTTTAGGTTTACGATTAGGTTTAGTTTTTAGTTTATATTATGTTTAGGTTTAGGTTTAAGTTTATTTTTTATTTTATTTTTATTTATGTTTATTTATATAGGTTTAGGTTTATTTATTTAGTTTTATTTATTTAGTTTATTTTATTTAGTTTATTTATTTAGTTTAGTTTTAGGTTTTATTTATTATAATTTAGTTCAGTTTAATTTATTTTTAGGTTTAGGTTTAGGTTTAGGTTTAGTTTAGATCATTTATTAATTTTATTTATTTTAGTTTAGGTTTTAAGTTTTGCTTAGTTTATTTTTTTATTTCAATTTTTATTTATTTATTTAGTTTAGTTTAGTGTAGTTTATTTAGGTTTTGATTTATTTTATTTATTATTTAGTTTATTTTTTATTTAGTTTAAGCTTAGGTATTGGTTTAGGTTAATTTAGTTTAGGTTTATTTAGGTTTAAGTTTTATTTAGTTTAGTTTTATTTAGTTTAGCTTTATTTTTAGTTTAGGTTTAGGTTAATTTAGTTTAGGTTTAGGTTTAGTTTTAGGTTTAGTTTTTATTTTATTTTAGGTTTGTTAATTTAACTTTACGTATAGGTTTTTTTAGGTTTTGGTTTTATTTAGGTTTAGGTTTATTTAGTTTATGTTTATTTTATTTAGGTTTAGGTTGATTTATTTTAGTTTATTTTATTTTATTTTATTTATTTTTAGCTTATGTTTATTTTAGTTTAAATTTTTTAGGTTTATTTAGGTTTTCATTTAGGTTTATTTTTGTTTAGGTTTTAGGTTAAGGTTTAGGTTTAGTTTTATTTTTTATTTTAGTTTATTTATTTTTTAATTTAGGTTTAGGTTTAGGTTTATTTTATTTAAGTTTATTTATTTTATTTAGTGTAGTTTATTTATTTAGTTTAGTTTATTTATTTTTAGTTTAGGTAGTTTAGGTTTAGTTTATTTTATTTTAGTTTATTTATTTAGTTTAGGTTTTTATTTAGAGTTTTATTTATTTTAGATTAGTTTTCTTATTAGTTTAGTTTTATTTAGTTTATTTAGATTATTTTAGGTTTAGTTTTATTTTAGTTTAGTTTATTTAATTTAGTTTAGGTTTATGTTTTAGTTTAATTTATTTTATTTATTTATTTAGTTTATTTTAGTTTATTTAGTTTAGGTTTGGGTTTAGGTTTAGATTTAGGTTTAGGATTAGATTAGTTTAGTTTAGTTTTTTATAGTTTTTTATTTAGATTTAGTTTATTTAGTTTATTTTATTTAGTTTATTTTTTTTATTTTATTTATCCATATTATGTTTATTTGTTTTTTATTTACTTTTCATTTGGTTTAAGTTTTATTTAATTAGTAGGTTTAGGTTTAGGAGGTCAGTTTAGGTTTAGGTTTAGGGTTTGATTAGGGTTTAGGTTTTAACATTGCGGTTAGGGTTTTTTATTTTTTTATTGTTTTATGATTTTTTTTTAGGTCAGGACCTTTTAAGTTGGATTTAGGTTATGTAGGGGTTAAGGAGTTATTTCATGGTTAAGATTTTTTTATTTCAGGGGTTTATAAGTTTAGGATTTGGTTTAGATTTAATTTTTAAGATGTGTGGGTTTAGTGAGGTTTTAATTTGTGGATTTATTTAGGGTAGTGTATTTGGTTTAAGGGAGGGTAAGAGTTATTTAGATTTAGTTTAGGGTTTATTTAGGGTTGGAGGCAAGGACAGAAGTATAGGTCAGAGTCAGCTTTAGGGAGTTTTAAAGTTTAGGGTGGGTCAGTAGGTATTTTTTTAGTTTAGTATTTTGATAGTTTTATTTTTGAGTTTAGTTTTATTTTTTATTAGGTAGGTTTTAGGTTTATTTTAGGTTTATTTTAGGTTTTATTTTAGTTTATGTTTAAGTTTATTTTATATATTTAGTTTTTTTTGTACTTTATTTTTTGGTCTTTAGGTTATATTTTAGTTTAGGTAGGGATATGTTATTTTATTTTGGTAGTTATTTCACATCCATTTTTAGATTTTTTTAGGTTTTTTATTTAGTTTTTAATTTAATTTTAGGTTTATTTTATTTTATTTGAGGTTTAGTTTTATTTATTTAGGTTTTATTTTTTTTAGTTTAGTTTAGGTTTTATTTATTTTATTTTAGTTAGTTTCTTCTCTTTTAGGTTTAGTTTAGTTTTAGGCTTTAATTTATGTTTCATTATTTTATTTTATTTTATTTTAGTTAGTTCTTTATTTATTTATTTAGGTTTTATTTAGTCAGAGCTAATTTTTAAAGATTTAAGTTTGGTTTGGGGTTGGGTAGGTTTGGGTCAGGTTTAGGTCTAGTTTTGTGGTTAGGGTTAGGTTTAGGGTGGGTTTTTTATGGTTTGTGGTCACTTAGGGTATGTTTGGTTTTAAACTTTTTGCATTTTTTATTATATTTTTTAGTTTGTTATTTTATTTAGGGTTTGTGGGTTTGTTTTAGCTTTTTAATTAAGAAAATTGGTTTAAATTTATTTAGTTTTATTTTATTTATTTATTTATTTTATTTTATTTTAGATAAGTTTCTTTTATTTTTTTTATTTAATTTTATTTAGGTTTATCTCTTAGTCATATTTTATTCAATTTATTTTAGGTTTAGTTTATTTATTTTTTTTAGTTTAGTATTTTTTTGCCTGTCTTATTTTATTTTAGGTGTAGGTTTAGTTTTATTTTATTTTTGATTAGGTTTTAGGTTTTATTTTAGGTATATTTAGTTTTATTTTTTTTTTAGTTTAGGTTTAGGTTTATTTTAGTTTATTTTATTTTATTTAGTTTTATTTAGTAATTTATAGTTTAGGTTTAGTTTATTTATTATTTATATGTTTAGTTTCTATTTTAGTATGGTATAGGTTTATATTTTATTTATTTTGGTATTTTTTAGGTTATTATAGGTTTATGTTTTATTTAATATTTTTAGGTTTACTTTATTTTATTGTTTTTATATTTATATTAATTTATTTTAAGGTTTATTTTATTCTTTAGTTAGTTAAAATTATTATTTATATTTGAGTTTATTTCTTTTATTTTATTTTAATAAGTCCTCAGATGTTTAGTAGTATAAAATGATGATTTAGGTTTTTATTTAATTTAATTTTTTTTTATATCTTTATTTAGGTGTATTTATTTATCATTTATTTTAGGTTATTTATCTTAAACTATGTAGGGTTAGTTTTAAATGATGGTATATTTTTTTTAGTTTTGGGTTTAGTGTTTTATGTAGGGATGTTAAGAATTAGAAAGGGTTATTTTGAGGTTTGGTTTTATTTTATTTTTTTTATTTATTATTTATTTAGTGGTTAGGCATAAGGTTATTAGTAGTTAGGTAGATTTAGTGCTGTAAGCAGGGTTAAGGATTAGTGGTTGAGTGTTAATTTCACCATTTAGGGTTTGGGTAAGGGTCATTTTAGTTGGGTTTAGGGTTTAGTCATAGGTTTTTTTTATTTCTAATATTAATTTTTTTCAATTAAGTAAACTCAAGTTTAAGTTTATTTAATTAATTTTTATTTATTTTAGTTTATTTTATTTTATTTATTTTGATTTTGGTTTACTTTTATTTTTATTTAGTTTAGTTTATTTAATTTAGGTTTATTTATTTTAGTTTAGTTTTATTTTAGTTTATTTTTGAGGTTTAGTTTATGTTGATTTTCACTTTAGTTTTATTTTATTTTATTATTTATGTTTAGGTTTTATTTTTATTTTTATAGGTTTTATTTTATAGGTTTAGGTTTATTTAGTTTTATTTTATTTTATGTTGGGTTTTTTTATTTTATTTTGATTTAGTTTTCATTTTATTTAGGTTTTTATTTTTATTTTAGTTTAGGTTTATTTTATTTTATTTTAGTTTAGTTTATATTTTTATTTTATTTTCTTCTTTGGGTTTAGGTTTAGGTTTAAGTTATAGTTTGTCTTTATTTTACTTTATTTTTTTTTTTATATAGGTTTGGTTTTTATTTATTATTTTTTTTAGGTTTTATTTCTTTTAGGTTTTTTTTATTTTAGGGTTTTCGCCAGTTTATTTTAAATATGTTTGTTTATTTTTTATGTAATTTTTTAGTTTAGGTTTAAGTTTATTTTATTTTGTTTATTTTATTTTATTTTAGGTTTAATTTTCTTTACCCAGATTTAGGTTTTATTTTTTATTTATTTTTGGTTTTACTTTTTAGATTATTTTTTTTAGTTTAGATTTATTTTAGTTTTATTTTATTTATTTTATTTATTTTATTATTTAGTTTTTATTTATTTAATTTTTTATTTAGGTTTATTTTATTTTTTATTTTATTTATTTTTATTACATATTTTAATTATTTTTATTTGGTTTAATTTATTTATTTTGTAGTTATTTTTATTTTTTGGTTTTAGGATTTATTATGGATTTGGAGTAGTAGGATAAGATTTAGTAGTATTTAGTATGGATTTAGGTTTAGGGATAGACTAGGAATGGTTAGGATTAGGTTCTATTTTTATGTGGGTGGATGATTTGTTTGTATGGTTTAGGGTGGTGGTGGGTTAGTGGTTAGGGAGAGGGTTTAGGGTTTTGGAGGGTTTGGTGAGTTTGGAGGGTAGGGTAGTTAAGAGGAATGTAGGGTTTAGGGAGGTTGGTAGAAAAGATAGTGTAGGTTTAGGCTTTAGGTAGTTTAGGTTTTGTTTTATTATTTTAATAGAAATAAATTAAAGTCAACATTTCTTTTGATTTCATCAACCAAGTAACACACCAAGTTTTAAGAAATAAGTGACTAAATCAAAGATGAGAATGCATGAGAAAATCAAAACCCTAGATAACTAATTGTCTCTAAAAGACAGTTCAAAATCGAAGTCATTCTTCATGTCATGTAACACCCTAAATCCCTAGCTGATCCACCACTCTTGATCTCTCCCCCTCCACCACCACCACCCTAACCTCCGTCCTCCTCCTACCTTTCATGAAAAACCCGCCACCTCCATATACCACCTCTAGATCCCCTCCCACCATACAAAGCCTCCACCTTCCCTCCACCAACTGGATATCCTATCAAAATGATGAGGTTCTTCCAATTCTTGGGTTTATGTTTGGTTTAGATTAATTGGTTTTAGGCTTTAGGATTATTTTCTAATTTATTTAATTACTTTAAAGTTAGTTTAGGGTTTTTTTTTAATTAAGAAAACCAAAGTTTTTAGTTTATTTAGTTTATTTTTATTTAATTTAGTTTATTTTATTTTGTATTTTATTTAAGTTTATTTTTATTTTATTTAGTTTATTTATTTATTTTAGATTTATTTTATTTAGTTTAGGTTTTTATTTTAGTATATTTTTAAGTTTATGTTTAGGTTTATATATTTTTGGTTTACTTTTAATTTTATTTTAGTTTTGAGTTTAGGTTTTATTTTTTATTTTTTTGGTTTAGGTTTTATTTCATTTTTTTTGGTTTAGCTTTTAGGTTTATTTTTAGGATTTATTTTATTGTATATGTTTAGGATTATTTTAATTTGTTTATTTATTTAGTTTGTTTTTAGTTTATTTTAGATTGAGGTTTAGGTTTTATTTGTTTTAATTGTTTATTTTATATTTGGTTTAGGACTATTATTTTGTTTATTTTAGTTTTAGGTTTTTTTTTTAGTTTATGGTTTGGGTTTATTTTTTATTTATTTTAGGTTTTATTTTAAATTTATCTTTAGGTTTAGGTTTTATTTTTTTTATTGTTTCTTTATATTGAAAATGTAAACCATGTTCTTGTAATGGTGTTATTGCTTCTAAATTATGGCTTTGGTATAATGATTTATTTAATACCAATTATTTTCATGGATCTATTTTAATTCAACTTTTTGAAGTTTGTTTCAAAAAAATTATGAAAGGTCATATCAAGTTTTAATTGCTATTACTTCTCTGATTTTTTAGATGTTGATTTTTTCCTTCGATGATCCCAATTCCTTACCAGTTTTGATTGAGAAAAATGAAGCTTTAATTGAAAATATTAATGAGGATATCAATGTTATGCATCATTTGAATTCAATGGAGATTATGGCTTTAATTTCTCATGATATTTTGTTTTAAAACCGACTTTACTTTAGTTTAATGATTTAAATTCTTAAAAATTTTTATTCTCTACTAATGGATATTGAAGAAGAAGATGTTCACACTTGCCTTCTTAATAAATGTTTTGGCTCCCCTCTTGCTATACCTAATGCTCATTTGCCTTTAATAAATTCTAATGGCTTGGAAGAAGGAGAACTCACTTCTATACTGAGACTTCCCTAAATCTGACTAATGTTGCTAAATCCTTCTCGGATGATGATTCTATGGGAAAAGGAAATGGTTTCCAAATGTATCATGCTAAAAGAAAAAATGTTAAAAACTTCCCTCCCAAATTGTCCAAAACACTACTATGACCTCCCTCTCCTCTTTAATTAACCTTTTCTTAACCCTTTTTATTTCCTTATGTTTAATTTTCTTATTTGGAATGTTAGAGGGATACCCTCTATTTGTATCCTTATTAGAAACCTTTGTATTAATAATATTTCTTTACTTATTATTTTGGAGCATTTTATTCATGCAAACAAAATTAACCATGTTGCTAGAATGATTTTTCAATAAATTTTTCTCTAATGTTAGTAATAAAATTTGGTGTTTTTGAAATAATTTTGTGGAGGTTTCTATTCTTGATGATATTCAATAAGTTGTCAATGCTCAAATATCTTATGGTGACTATTTTTTTGGGCTCTTTCTATGCATCTTGTAATAGATCTGGTAGAAATCTTCTTTGGAAAATTTGACAAATTTTGCTACCTCATAATAAATGTTGGTTTGTTGGTGGGGATTTCAACACAATTTTATTCTTTCTAAATGAAGTGGTGGTTTCTCCAAATATTCATTCCATGGAAGAATTTTCCAATATGATCCTTGATTTGATTGATATTGGCTTTAAGGGGTTCAAATTTTACTTGGCAAAACTATAGACTTTGGCAAAGGTTGGACTGGATTCTTTTTAATACTCAGATTACTCAATGGCCTATTACTATCATTTAAGAATAACCTTATTGGATCAGGCTCCTCTTTGGTTTCTATTAAAGATAACTCTAAAAGATTAAAAAATTTCTCTCATTTTAGATTTCAGAACATGTGGATTCATATTGATTTCTTCAATGTTGTGGCTAACAATTGGAAAGCTCCCTTACATCGACAATTGATTATGGGGATGGTATAAGCTTAAAAGACTTAAACAAAATTTGGGTTGGTGGAACAAGCATTATTTTAAAACCTTTTGCTAATATCAAAGAAATGGAAAAATTGGTTTGTCATCTTGAAGTCTCTATTATGTGTGAATCTTACTAAGATTAAGGACTTGACCGAGAAAGATAAACTTGTTAATTTTCAAAATATGAAGAGATTTATTGGCACCAAAAACCTACTAGCAAATATATATTGTGGATGGTGACAAAAAATACTAGATATTTCCATTTTTTTGTTAAAAAAAAGAGAGCTTTAAATAATATTCAGAATCTTAATGATGACAATGGAGAATAGATTATGGAGAATAATGTTATTAAGGATTCAACCATTAATTACTTTAGAAATATGCTTAATAAGAGTTGCTCTTATGAAGTTATTTCTAAATCGCACTTGATTCCTTCTATTATAACCTATAATGACAATGATTTTATTACTATTGTACATAATAAAGAGGAAAATTTTTAAGTTCCTAATCGCATGTACATAGATTCTATTACTAGTCCAGAGGGTTTCACTACCCAATATTTTTCAAAAATTCAAGTCTATTATTAAAAATGATTTGGTTGAGGCTGTTGTTGATTTTTTTAATGGTAATCCTTTTCCTAGATATTTTTCTAGCACTTTTATTATTCTCATACCTAAGAAAGATAATCCATACTATCGGAGTGATTTTAGACTATTAGTCTTTGCACCTTCTTCAATAAGTTGATTTCAAAAATTTGAACCAACAGGCTCAATCCTTTACTTCATAGGATTATCTCTTTAAACCAAATTAATTTTGTTAGAGGTAGATCTATTTCTGATATATTGCTTGCTCACCAATTAATTCATGATTTAGATGCTAAGACTAGAGGTGGCAACATTCTTCAAATTAGATATTACCAAAGCTTTTGACAATATCTCTTGGGATTTCCTTATCCATATTCTAAATTTATTTGGGTATTCTGATAAATTTATCTTTCTTATTAAAATTGTATTAATAATGTTTTCTATTTGCTTAATGGGGATGCCTTGGGCTTCTTTCCATCTTTCCATGGCCAAAGGCAAGGGATCCTCTATCTCTACATTATTTATTATTGTTGAGTACTTATCTAGAGCATCAATGATTTATTCTTAAATAATCCTAGTATGTATTACAACTCTTGGTGGTCTTCTAGTTCTCATTTAAGCTTTGTAGATGATTTCATTATTTTGCAATGCTTCTATTCATCATCATATCAAGAATCTCAAGATTTTTTAAATAAATTTGGTAGAGAAAGTGGTATATCTATCAATGATAACAAAAGTTATTTTTATTACTTCTTCAAGCATCTCCAATAATAAAATTAATCAAATCCTACATATCACTAACTTTAAACATCAACACCTTCCTCTTAAGTACTTGGGTGCTCTTCTTTTTAAATGTCCAAAACAATCCCATCTTTTGATGAGTTAATTCAAAAAATTTTAAATAAAATTTATGTTTGGGAATTTCATTTACTTTCCTTTGTGGTGCTCACTATTCTTAAAAGCACTCTCAATTCAATGCCTCTTTATTTGATTCAAACTATTATCCCCACTACTCTTATTAGAATTGATCGCTTGCTTAATAAATTTTTTTGGGGATCCAATAATTCTACTAAAATAATGCATTGGACTTCTTGGCATAAATGTTATGGTCCCTTGGGTGAAGGAGGTCTCGATTGCAAACCGATTTGTGAAGCTATTATGCCTTCTTTCATAAGCTCTAATGGAATTTTAGAAAGAATGATATACTTTGGGCTAATTTTATGATGAAAAAAATTGCTAAGGTAAACTGCCTCTTATCTATTCTTATAAAGTCGGTGACTCTCTAGTTTGGAAATGGCTTTGCTCCATTAAATGGGTTGTTGAACCCTTAATATCTTGGGGTATTCATTCGTGTTCTTTTTTTAAGAAGACAATACTCCCTTTATCTACCACTCTACTACTATCAAAGTTAAATCTTTCTAGCATAATGACACTTGGAATGAAAACAAAGTTGAGAATTATATCCCTATTTCTCTTTAGATAACTTTAGAAATATCTCTATTTTCTCTAACAAACCTACCAAATTCTCTAAGCTTTCTTACAATGGTGATTTTGTTCTTAAAGAGGTTTGGAATTTTATTAGAGATAAGCAAAACTCCTCTAATGTTTCATTAAACTTTGGAACAATATCATTCCCATTTCTTATTCAATTTTAGCTTGGAGGATTTTGAATAACTTTATTCCTATGGACTCTTTGCTCTGGAATAAAGGGTTTTATTTTCCTTCAAATTTCTACTATTACTTTCATATTTGAAAATGTTAATCATGATTTTGTTAATGGTGCTATTTCTTCTAAATTATGGTATGGTATGATGATTTATTTAATACCAACTACTTTCATGGCTCTCTTCCATATATCAACTTCTTCAAGTCTATTTCCAAAAAATTGTAAAAGGTCATATCAAAGTTCTAGTTATTACCCTTATCTGGTTCATCTTGATGGAAAATGATGCTAAATATCATGGTATTCCTGAGCCATAAAAGGATCCTAGCTAGAACCAAAGTAAAAAAATTCATGCTCATTTTATGCCAAATCTTAGTTACATTCATTTTAGAGGCTATAAACTTGTGGCTAAAAAATTGGGCATCATTCTTCCTGATGTTTACTATTATAAGAGAGCTATGATTAACCATTGGATCAAACCCAAAGAAAATTTGATTAAAGTGAATACTGATGGTTCTATTTCTTCTAATAAATATGGTTGTGGTGGTATTCTTAGGGATTCTAAAGGTACAATCATTTATGCTTTTGCCTATCCTCTCAAAGCCTGTTCTGTTATCTATCCTAAGCTTATGACTATCAATAAAGCTATTGAAAATTGTTTGAATAAAGGTTTCCTCAACATATGGATTGAAGTTGATGCTCTCTTCTTGACATGCTAAACTCTAATATAATAGAAAATGAATTTATTTTATCTTCTTAATCATACTAAAATCTTCTTTCTCAAGTTTGTTATAAAATTTCCCATATCCTTCTTGAAGGTAATGCTTGTGAAGATTTCTTGGCTACTTTTGCCAACTTAATTGATTTCACTTTATTTGATATCAAAAAAATTTCCTAAACTTTTAAGGGGTTTGGTCAATATGATAACACGATTACCTTATCTCATATTATAATTTTCTTGGTTTTTTTTGGTTTTGATGAGTCATTTCTTTGGTTCCCTTTGTTAAACCCTCTTTGGGTTGTGGAACATTTGCTTATTTTCACTCTATATGTTTTTTGAGCTCTTGCTTTTTTGGTTGCTACCTAGTGGTTCCTATTTTTCCTAGGTTGTTTTGGTCTAGTAGCTATTATTTTCCTGGCTGGGTGATTATTATTCCTTGGTTATTTTTGGTGACCTTCATTTGGGTGGTGGCTTTTCCTGCTATTTTCTATATGGGGTTTGCTATATCTCTGGTTGCTTCCTTAACTGTTAGATTTTTTTGCTAGTGGTGGTTGGTGGGTATTTAGTTGGTTGGCTATATTTGGGTCATTTAGTTTAGTTTATCGCTGCTGTCAGATGAGGGCTACTAGTGGTTTAATTTTGGATTGGATTTGGCAAGGTGGAGGTTATTTGTTGACTATTATTTCTTCTTTTTTGTGGATTGGGTTTTGTGGTCGCTGTTTGTTTGGGTTTGTTTTGGTTTGACCTCTTCCTATAATGGTCTTCTCTTGTTTTTTGCTTTTTATTTTGTTGTCATTTTTTTATTTGGTTAAAGGTTATTTAGTTTATTATTTTGCTTTGAGATCTAGTGACTTGGTTTGGTGTATTGGTGCCTAACTTGGTGGTTATGATTCTTGCACTCATTGATATTTCTATTTTTGTTGTTGGTTTTTGGTGTTCGTTCCTATTATATTTTCTACTCTTGATGGATGGATTTTCTCTCTTACTTATCTTTTCTCCATTTTATTTTGGCTAGCTATTCACACCTAGATCAGAATTTATGCTACTTTGGTTGGGTTTGGTGGATGATGTTTGTTTCAACCCTTTGGTTGTCTTGGGTGGTTTTGGTGATGGATGCTATATTTTGGTCTTTTCATAAATTTGGATTTTCTACTATCTTTGGGAGGCTATGTTGACTGGTTGGTTGGCATTTTTTGGGTTGGTTGGATGGGTGGCTATTTTGGCCTTCCTTTTTCTTTCTTAATGACATTTTGGTTGGCTGACTCTATGGTTCTCCTCTTTGCTTCCCTTTTGGTTTGGGTGATAGCCTTTTTCTTCTTTGTGGAGGACATGAGTTCTTATGTATTTTTCTTTTTTTGGTCTTTTGTTTGTTAAGGTCATGATGCTTGCTCCTTGATGTTGTTGTTCCTCTTTGGTGGTGGCTTTGGTGGTGTTCTACTATCCGCTATGGTTGATGGTTGGTTGATTTTCTTATTCTTATTTATTTGGTGGTTTTTGGTTGGCTATTATGTCTGCTTGGAGGAGTTTGCCTTGATGATGGACTTGGGATGATGGGCTACATGAGGTATAATGATGGCCTAGATGTTTCCTCTATCTTCTTTGGCTAGTATCACTATATGTAATTGTAACCCTTCTTCATGTTTGGATGCTTACATATTGCTCCTTGAGATGATTGTAACAGAGCTTGAGCCTTTTCTTTACTTTGCTACTTTTCTTTGCTCATACTCTTTATGCTTGCTTAATTGTACTCATCCTTTCATTAGTATGTTGCAGATTTCTTTTATAGGTTGGGAGAATCTTGGTGGATCTGGTATCAAAAGGACCTGAATGTTGTTGTTGCACACATGGATCTGTGGTTGTTGTTGCTTTTGCTTTTTTGTTGTTTTTTTTCTTATATTATAATAGTTAGGGTTTATCTTTAGACTTATTGTAGCTCTTTGAGCATTAGTTTAGAGATTTACCCAAAGACTTTGTACTTTTCTTTGTGGCAATAAAATTCCCTTAATTTTAAAAAAGAAGAACCTAAACCCTAAGAATGAATGATGCCGAATATCACCACAATTAGCTCAATCTAGATATAACGATGGGGGCTATAGATTATTGTAGTGGTGGTGGGGTATCTAGAGCGGTGAATATAGGTGGTGGTGGAGCAAAGGGTGGTTATGGAGAGAGAGAGCGGTGGTTACAACTGGTGGTGGTAGAGAGAGATCGGGATATGATGGCTGATTCCACTAGAGGCCGTGGTGGTTCCTGAAAGAAACTTAAAATGACCGATCCGATCTAGCTTATATAACGTGTCTTTACAAGAGAGGAGTTATCTCTTTTTTTGATTTGATCTATGCATGCTTTTTTTATTTATGCCTCTGTGTCTTAGAAAACTGTGTTACTTGGTTAATGAAATTGAAAAGAAGAAATGTTGAATTTGAACTTGTTCTCTATTAAAAAAAACAAACCCTAAACCCTAAAAAAAAGAGTCTAAACCCTCAACTAAACCCTAACCCTAAAACCCCTCTAAAACCTAAACTAAAATAAAATTTAAATTAAAAAAAACCTAAACTAAAACATAAACCTAAACCTAAAAGAAAATAAATTAAAAAAATAAAAACTAAAATAAAATAAAATAAATAAAAAACATAAACTAAACTAAAAAAATAAAATATAAAAAAAAACAAAACAAAATAAAAATAAAATAAAACTAAAATAAAATAAAATAAAACTAATAAAACCTAAATCTAAAAATACACTAAAATAAAAACTAAAATTAAATAAAAATAAAACCCTAAACTAAAAAAAGACTAAACCTAAAATAAAATAAATTAAACCTAAACCTAAACTAAAATGAACAAACTAAATAAAAACCTAAACCTACAAAAATAAACTAAACCTAAACATAAACCTAAACCCTAAATAAAATAAAATAAACTAAAATAAACCTAAACCTAAACTAAAAGTAAAACCTAAAATAAAACCTAAAATTTAAACCTTAAAAAATAAAATAAGAACCTAAAAAAAACTAAACTAAAAAAACTAAAATACAAAAACCTAAACTAAAATAAAAAACATAAAATAAATAAACTAAAATAAAAAATCTAAACTAAAATAAATTATATATATATATTAAAAATAAACTAAACTAAATAAAAATAAAAAGTAAAATAAACTAAAATAAATAAAAAATAAACTAAATAATAAACCTAAATTTAATTTAAAAAAATTAAAAAATTTAAAACCCTAACTAACCCTAAACAACAAACCTTAAAACCCTAAACCCAAAAACCTAAACCCTAAAATCTTAAACCCTAAAACCTAAACCCTAAACCCGAAAACCTACAACCTACAACCCTAAACCATAAACCCCAAACTGTAAAACCTAAATCCTAAACCCTAAAAACCTGAAAACCTAAACCTAAACTAAAAAAAACAAAAATAAATAAAATAAATAATAAAACCTAAGCCTTAAAAAGACAAAAATAAAATAAAATAAAGCCAAAACTAAAACCTAAACCTAAAATAAAATTAAATAAAATAAAATAATAAAAAAATAAAATAAAATAAAATAAATAAAAAAACCTAAACTAAACTAAAAAAATAAATAGACCTAAGAAAACCTAAATAAAATAAAAAAACTAAATGTAAAATAAACATAAAATAAACCTAAAATAAAATAAAATAAAACTAAATAAAACCTAAACCTCAAAAATAAACCTAAAAAAATAAATAAAAAATAAAACCTAAATCCTAAATTAAAAAAACTTGAACTTACAATAAAAATAAATAAACAAAATAAAATACACCTAAACCTAATCTAAAATAAACTAACTAAAATAAATAAAATCTAAACCTAAACCTAAAATAAATTAACCTAAACCCTAAACTAAATAAATTAAAAAAAAAAAACAAAAATAAACCTAAACATATAAAACCTAAAATAAAAAATAAAAAAACCTAAACCTAAAAAAATAAATAAAACTAAACATTCACCTAAAACAAATAATATAAACATAAAAATAAAATAATAATAAAACTAAACTAAAAAATAAACATAAACTTGAACCTAAACCATAAAATAAACAAAAGTAAAATACCTAAACTAAAATAAATAAAACTAAAATAAATAAACTAAATTATAAAAAAAATAAAAATAAACCTAAATAAAAATAAAAAATAAAATAAATTAAAATAAATATAAATTAAACTAAATAAACCTAAACCTATTAATTTATTTAATTACAAAAAACCTAAATCCTAAATCCTAAACTTTAAACCCTAAATCCTAAAGCTTAAACCCTAAACCTTAAAACTAACCCTAAACCTAAACTAAATCTAAACTAAAATTAAACCCCAAACCCTAAACCCTAAAACCTAACATTAACCCTAAACCTAAACCTCTAAAAAACCTAAAACCCTAAACCCTAAACCTTAAACCTAAAAAAATAACACTAAACCCTAAACTAACCCTAAACCTTAAGCTAACCTTAAACCCTAAACCCTAAACCCTCAAAACCTTAAACCCCAATGCTTAAACACTAAACTCTAAATCCTAAAACCTAACACTAAACCCTAAACCCTAAAACCTTAAACCTTAAAACCCTAAACCCTAAACTAACCTCCTAAACTAAACCCTAAAAAATAAAAGCCTAAAACCCTAAACCCTAAACTCTCAACCTAAAACCTAAACCTAACCCAACTAAACCCTAAACCTAAACCTAATAAATAAATTAAAAAACTATACCTATAACCTAATAAACCTAAACCTTAAGAATGGGAAAACCTTGACAAAAAAAATCAAACTCAATCTCTCTGGGAGGAAGGTGGAGGTTGTCTTAGTGGTGGGGGATCCGGAGGTGTGGTGGATATGGAGGTGGTTATGAGGGAGGAGCGAGGTTACAACCATGGTGGTGGCCAGGGAGAGATCTAAAATATGATGGTGGATCATGCTACTGAGAGGTGGGTGGTTCTACTAGAACCAAAGAAATGAAGAATGATAGATCCAATCCATTGCTTATGGAACTATGTATAGAAAAAGATGATTCTAATTATAAGGTTTTGATTTGCTCAATGCAGCTCATTTTTATCTATGTCCGCTTGTGTCTTGATAACTTGGTGTGTTACTTGGTTTATGAAATCAAAAAAAAATGTTGAATCAATTGATTTCTATTAAAACCAAAACCATAATCCTTAAATTAAAACCTCAAACCTAGACCAAAAACCTAAAACATAAACCCAAAACCACGAACCTTAAATACCCTAAACTTTAAACCCTAAATCCTAAATCCTAAACACTAAACCCTAAACCATAAACCCTTAAACACTAAATCCTGAACCCTAAACCCTAATCCCTAAACATTAAATCCTAAACCATAAACCATAAAACCTTAAACCCTAAACCCTAAAACTTAAACCCTAAACCCTAAACCTTAAACCCTTAAAACCTAAAAGGCTAAACTTAAACTAAATAAAACCTAATAATAAAATAAATAAATAAGCCTGAACTTAAACAAAATAAAAAATAAAATAAAATAAAAACCTAATCCTAAACCTAAAAAAAAATAAAAAAAAAAAATAAAATAAAATAAATAAAACCTAAACTATCTAAAAAAAATAAACCTAAGAATAAAACCTAAATAAGATAAAACTAAATGTGAAATAAAAATAAAAAAACCTAAAATAAAATTAAAAAACTAAATAAAATCCTAAACCTAAAAAATAAATAAAAATAAATCGTGAACCCTAAACTAAAAAATAAAACTAAACCTAAAATAAAAAAAATAAATAAAATAAAATAAACCTAAATAAACTAAAATAAACTAAACTAAAATAAAATAACCTAAACTAAAAGCTAAAATAAACTAAACCTAAATACCTAAACTAAATAAAATAAATAAACTAAAAATAATAAACTAAACTAAAAAAAATAAAACCTAAATAAACATAAAAAAAAACCTAAAACCTAAACCTAAAAAAAAAAAAAAAAACCTAAACTAATGTAAAAAAAAATAAAACCTAAACTTAAAAATAAATTGAAAATAAAATAAAAAAAATAACCATAAACCTAAGCCTAAACCTAAAAAAAAATAAACTAAAATAAACCTAAACAAAAATAAATAAACCTAAAATAAATAAATTAAACTAAATAAAATAAAAATAAACCAAAATAAAATAAAAAATAAAGTAAACTAAAATAAATAAAATAAACTAAATAAACTAAACCTATAATTTTACTTAATAAAAAAAGATATATAGAAAATAAAAAAATAAAAAACCCTAACCCTAAACCCTAAACCCTACACCCTAAAAAACCATAATCCTAACCTAAACCTAAACCATGAAATCATAAACCCTAAAACCCTAAACCCTAAACCGTAAAACCTTAACACTAAACCCTAAACCCTAAACCCTAAACCCTAAACCCTAAACCCTAAACCTAAATCTAAAGTAACTAAATAAAAAAAATACCTAAACTAAATCCTAATAAACCTAATCTAAAGCTAAACCTAAACCCTAAGAATGGGCATAACCTGATAGGAACATCACCATCAACTAGGCTCAATAAGTGGGGAGGCATGAAGGCAAATTATCGCAAAGGATGGTGAGAATCTGAGGCTGTGGATATGGAGGTTGTAGTTAGAGCAGTGGTGGTTATGGAGGTGGGAGGAATGATGAAGGTTACAACCGTGCTGGCAGTGGAGGAAGAGATCGAGGATATGATGGTGGATCCGCCTCGAGAGGTCGAGGGGTTCTAAATGGGAACTGGAGAAATCAAGAATGGATCGATCTGATACAAAAATGGAACTATGCCTTTATAGTAGAGATGATTTTAGTTATCTAGGGTTTTGATTTGCTCTGTGATCATTTTATCTATGTCATGCTTGTGTCTTAGAAACTTGGTGTGTTACATGGTTGATGAAATCAAAAGAAGAAATGTTGAATCTGAATTTGTTCTCTATTAAAAAAAATCTAAAACCTAAAACCCAAAAAATAAAACTTGAAACCCTAAACCTAAACCCTAAACCCTAAAAAATAAAAAATAAAAAAAAAAACCCAATACCTTAATCCCTAAACCAAAACATACAACCCTAAACCTAAACCCTAACCCAAACCCTAAAAAACCTAAAACCTAAACCTAAACTAAAAAAACCTAAAAATAAAATAAACAAATAAAATACACTTAAATAAATAAAATAATAAAATAAAATAAAAACCTAAACTAAAACCTAAACCTAAAAAAAATTAAAATAAGAAAAAACTAAACTAAAATAATAAATAAAAACTTAAAATAAACTAAAAAATAAAATAAACAAATAAAATAAAAACCTAAATAAAATAAAAACTAAGTGGAAAATAAAAATAAATCCAAACTAAAATAAAATAAAATAAAAACTAATTAAAAACCTAAACCTAAAAATAAATTAAAATAAAACCTAAACCTTAAACTAAAAAAAACCTAAACCTAAATTAAACTAAAATAAATAAAACTTAAGCCTAAACCTAACATAAACTAAACCTAAACCCTAAACTAAATAAAATAAAATAAATTAAAATAAACCTAAACTAAAACTAAAAAATAAACCTAAAATAAAATTAAAATAAAACCTAAAATCTAAACCAAAAAAAAAAACAAAATAAACCTAAACTTAAACCTAAAAAATAAAAAATTAAAACCTAAAAAAATAAATAAAAATAAATTGAACTAAAAATAAACATAAACCTAAACCTAAACCTAAAATAAAAATAAAATCCTAAACTAAAATAAATAAACTAAAGAAAAAAGAAACTTAATAAAATTAAAAAATAAAACCAAATGAAAATAAAATTTAAAATAAACCAAATAAACTAAAAGAATAAACATAAATACTTTTACTAAAATAAACCTAAACTAAAACCTAAACCCTGAACCTAAACCCTAAACCCTTAAAAAAATAAAAAAAAAACCTAACCGTAAACCCTAAAACTAACCCTAAACTCTAAACCTATAACCCTAAACCCTAAGCCCTTATTCCTAAAGCCTTAAACACCAAACCCAAAACCCAAATCCTTAAACCATAAACCCTAAAATAAAAAATAAAAAAAACAAAATAACCCAATCCATAAACCCTAAACCTTAAAACTAACCCTAAACCCTAAACATTAAACCTACAACACTAACCTAAAATAATAAACCCTAAAGCTTAAAAATCCTTTAACCCTAAACCCTAAACCCTAAACCCTAAAAGCATAAACCATAAAACCCTAAACCTTAAAACCTAAATCATAAAGTAAACTAAATAAACTTACTTATTACTAATTTACTTAATTTAAAACCCTAAACCCTAAAACTAACCCTAAACCTAAACCCTAAACCCTAAACCTACAAATAACTAAACTTACAACCCTAAACCCTAAACCTAAAACCTAAACCCTAAACCCTAAACCCTAAACCCTAACCCTAAACCTTAAACCCTAAAAGCACAAACCCTAATATCCTAAACACTAAACCCTAAACCTTAAACCATAAACCCTAAACCCCAAAACCTAAACCTAAACCTAAAGTAACCAAATAAATTAAAAAATTAACCTAAGCCTTAAAACCTAAGAAACCTAAAACCTAAGAATGGCAAAACCTGAAAATAGGAACATCACCATCAACCAAGCTCAATCTAGATCTATGGATAAGTCAAGAATTATTATAGTGGTGGTGGTGTATTTAGAGGTGCTAGTGCATATGGAGGTGGTAATGGGAGCAGTGGTGGTAATGAAGGCTGGAGGAGTGACGAAGGTTACTATTATGGTGATGGCGGAGGAAGAGATCATGGTTATGATGGTGGATGCAACTACTCGAGAGGCCGGGGTGGTTTTGATGGGGAATAGAGAAACTAAAGAATGATGATGATACTTCTAGAATTGTCTTATAGTAGAGATGGTTCTAGTTATCTAAGGTTTTGATTTGCTCTATGTGCTCATTCTTGATCTATGTTGTTGTGTCTTACAAAACATGGTGTGTTTGATTGATGAAATCAAAAGAAGAAATGTTGAATCTAATTTATTCTCTTATTAAAAAAATACCAACTAGGCCCTAAACTTAAACCTAAACCCTAAATATTAAACCATAAACCCTAAAACTAACCCTAAGATCTCAAACCTAAGCCTATTATAATAAACCTACTACCCTAAACCCTAAACCCTAAACCCTAAACCAAGAAAAACCATAAACCCTAAACCCTACTCCCTAAACCTTAAACCCTAAACCCAAAACCCTAACCCTAAACCCTAAACACTAAAAAAGCATAAACCTAAAACCTAAACCCTAAACCCTACCCTAAAGTAAAAAAATAAAACCTAAACCTAAAAACCTAAACTAAACCTAAATTAGTGTGTGAGACATCAGGACTATGTACATCCCTTTGTACACACCGCCAAACCCACTTGCCAGCCATCGAATTCATGCTCATGATTCCCCTTTTCCCTCTCATTTTGGCATTTTGGTCGCTACGTTTGGTGTGATTCTTACTGGATTCTTGAATCGATGGCTGCCACTTTCATATTTTACTTGAGTGATGTGCCTGCATCTTCCCCGATGATTCCATGAGTGAAACGGATCCAATGGATCCTAGTATAAACTACCTTGGCTTCATCTACTTCAAAAATCATTCAAAGATGTCCTCACTAGTTAGATAGCTATGTGTGAGTCCCTGGAACTTATTTTGACTTCTTTTTCTTGGTTATGTGCTCGACCGATTATGGAAAAGCTGCCATTTGAATTCACTTTAGTTGGAAAGTTTACTCTTTGTAGGCTAAATCTAGAAAACATTCACTCTTTCTTCTCATAGTATGAAACTTTCGTGCTTTTGATTGGGTTTAATTAATCCCCACCACATTTTGATTCAGTTAACAAATGATTTGGATTACTTGCGTATATTGTTGCTCGTCATTCTTATTTTGTTTTCAATTGCCAAATGCGATTGCTGAAATGGACTCAACTATTTTATATTAGGGAAGAATCCACAATCATTATGGTTTGGATCTCTCTCCCCAATATGCAAATTCATTTCGTTAATCATTAGTTCCTTTTTACTGTAGGTGCTTTATTTGGTCACCATTGCAAATTGATTAAACATGAAATCTTGACATTTTATTCCTAGAATCCTTGAATTGGACATTAAAACTCCTCAAAGAAATCTGATTGGGATTTGAAAATTATGGTTATATGCTAAAAGTTGACTTTGAAAATTTTCCTATCTTTTATTCTCATTGTAAAATCCATGGGCATGATAATTTTGAATGTTTCATTCTGCATGCTCACCTAAAAAAGAAAATTCTAAAAACTATTGTTCCTAACCCTAGTCACATTAAATATCAAAAGTTAATTAAAAAAAAGGATTCATTGAAAGTTCCTAATAAGGATATTTTACCTCTATTTCTTTTATGCAATTGAAGGTTTCTAATGTGGAAAATAATAATTTCTCTAAACTTTTGAATGATGATTTTTTCCTCTCCATCCTCGTGATCCTTACCAATTTTGATTGATGAAAATGAAGCTTTAATTGAAAATATTAATGATGATATCAATGTTATGCATCATTTGAATTCAATGGAGAATATGGCTTTGGTTTCTCATGATATTCAATTTTAAAAACCTGTCTTTAATTTAGTTCAAGATGATTTAAATCCTCAAAAAGATTTGGTTTTGTCTAATAATCTGGGTATCAAAGAAGAAGGGCTAAAATGTTCACACTTGCCTTCTTAATAAATCTATTTCGCTCCTCTGTACCCAATGCTCATTTGCCTTTAATGAATTCTAATGGCTTGGAAGAAGGAGAACTCACTTCTACAAGAGACTTCCCTAAATATATGACTAATGTTGCTAAATCCTCGATGATGATTCTATGGGAAAGAAATGGTTTCCAAACTTATCATGCTAAAAAAGAAAACAAATGTTAAAAAATTCCCTCCCAAATTGTCCAAAACACTAGATCTACAAACCCCCTCTCCTCCCTAAATTAACCTTTTCTTAACCCCTTTTTTTATTTCCTTATGTTTAATTTTCTTATTTAGAATGTTAGAGGGATTGGTACCCCTCTCTATTTGTAACCATATTAGAAACTTTTGTCGTATTGATAATATTTCTTTACTTATTATTTTGGAGCCTTTTATTCATGCAAACAAAATTAACCATGTTGATAGAATGATCAGTTTCAATAAATTTTTCAATAATGTTAGAAATAAAACTTGGTGTTTTTGGAATAATTTGTGGAGGTTTCTATTCTGATTTCCAACAAGTTGTCAATGCTCAAATATCTTATGGTGACTTTTTGCATTGGGCTCTTTGTCTATGCATCTTGTAATATATGTAGAAATCTTCTTTGGAAAATTTAAGGAATTTGGCTACCTCTAATAAATGTTGGTTTGTTGGTGGGGATTTCAACACTATTTTATTCTCTTCTAAATGAAGTGGTTGCTCTTTAATATTCATTCCATGGAAGAATTTTCCAATATGATCCCTCATTGTAATTTGATTGATATTGGCTTTAAGGGTTCAAATTTTACTTAGCAAAAACTCTAGACTTTGGCAAAGGATGGACCGATTCTTTTAATACTCATTGAATTACTCAATGGCTTATTACTATCGATCATTTAAGCGTAACCTATTAAATCATGCTCCTTTTGGTTTCTATTAAAGATAACTCTAAAAGATTAAAAAATTTCTCTCATTTTAGATTTCGAACATGTGGATTCAACATATTGATTTCTTAATGCCATGGCTAACAATTGGAAAGCTCCCTTACATCCTAATAATTGACATGGGGATGATTGGTTTAAGCTTAAAAGACTTAAACAAAATCTGGGTTGGTGGAACAAGCATTATTTTAAAAACCATTTTGCTAATATCAAAGAAATGGAAAAATTGGTTTGTGATCTTGAAGTCTCTATTAGGTCTGATCTTACTAAGATTAAGGGCTTGAATGGGGTGAAAGATAAACTTATTAATTTTCAAAATATGGAAGAGACTTATTGGTGCCAAAAAGCTACTAGCAAACATATTATGGATGGTGATAGAAATACTAGATATTTCCATGCTTTAGTTAATAAAAAGAGAGCTTTAAATAATATTCAAAAAATTAATGATGACAATGGAGAATGGATTATGGAGAATAATGATATTAAGGATTCGACCATTAATTGCTTTAGAAACTTAATAAGAGTTGCTCTTATGAAGTTATCTCTAAATCACACTTGATTCCTTCTATTATAACCAATAATAATAATGATTTGCTTACTATTGTACCTAATGAAGAGGAAATTTTAAAGTTCTTAATAGCATGAACATAGATTTTACATCGGTCCGAGGGTTTCACTACCTAATTTTTTTCAAAATGCGGTCTATTATTAAAAATGATTTGGTTGAGGCAATGGCTAATTTTTCTAATGGTAATCCTTTTCCTAGATATTTTTCTAGCACTTTTATTCTTCTCATGCCTAAGAAAGATAATCCACTATTGGAGTGATTTTAGACCTATTAGTCTTTGTACCTTCTTCTTCAATAGTCGATTTCCAAATTTCTAACCAAGTCTCCTTTACTTCATAGGATTATCTCTAAACCAAATTGGTTTTGTTAGAGATAGATCTATGAATAATATTCTGCTTGCTCCCATTTAATTCATGATTTAGATGCTAAGACTAGAGGCAACTTCTGCTCAAATTAGATATTACCAAAGCTTTTGACAATATATCTTGGGATTTCCTTATCCATATTCTGAATTTATGGTTTACCGATAAATTTATCTTTCTTATTAAAATTGTATTAATAATGCCTGGTTTTCTATTTTGCTTAATGGGGATGCCTTGGGCTTCTTTCCTTCTTCCCATGGCCAAAGAAAAGGGGATCCTCTATCTCCTGCATTATTTATTATTATTGATGAGTACTTATCTAGGAGCATCAAAGATCTATTCTTAAACAATCCTAGAATGTATTATAGAACTTTTGGTGGTCTTCCTATTTCTCATTTAAGCTTTGTAGATGATTATTATTTTTGCAATGCTTCTATTCATCATATCAAGAATCTCAAGATTTTTTTAAATAAATTTGGTAGAAAGTGGTCTATCTATCAATGATAACAAAAGTTGTTTTATTACTTCTTCAAGCATCAACAATAATAAAATTAATCAAATCCAACATATGACTAACTTTAAACATCAACACCTTCCTCTTTAGTACTTGGGTGCTCCTCTTTAAAGGTCCAAAATGATCCCATTTTTTGATGAGTTAATTCAAAAGTTTTAAATAAAATTTCTATTTGGGAATTTCATTTACTTTCCTTTGGTGCTCACTATTCTTAAAAGCACTCTCAATTCAATGCCTCTTTATTTGATTCAAACTATTATCCCCACTAATGCTACTCTTATCGTTGATCGCTTGCTTAATAAATATTTTTGTGGATCCAATAATTCTACTAAAAGAATGCATTGGACTTCCTAGTGTAAATGTTGTGGTCCTTTGGGTGAAGGTGGTCTTGGTTGCAAACCAATTTGTGAAGCTATTATTGTCTTCTCTCATAAGCTCTAGTGGAATTTTAGAAAGAATGGTAGCCTTTGGGCTAATTTTATGATGAAAAAAAATTGCCAAGGTAAACACCCTCTTATTTGTGCTTATAAAGTTGGTGACTCTTTGGAAATGGCTTTGCTCCATTAAATGGGTTGTTGAACCCTTAATATTGGGGTATTCATTCAGTTCTTCTCTTTGGAAAGATAATTGATTGGCAATGGCTCTATTGACTCCCTTTATTTACCCACTCTACCCTATCAAAGTTAACTCTTCTAGCATAATAACACTTGGAACGAAAACAAACTAGAGAATTATAAAAAATATATAAAATAAAATAAAATAAATAAAAATAAACTAAATAAATTAAATAAACCTAAACCTACTACTTAATTTAAAAAAAAACTAAATCCTAAACCTACAACCCTAAACCAAAAAAACCTAAACCTATAACCCTAAACCCTAAACCCTAAACCCTAACCCTAAACCATAACCCTAAACCATAAACCCTAAATAAAATAAACCTAAAATAAAATAAATATAAACCCAAATAATTAACCTAAAAAAATATAAAAAAAAACCTAATTCTTAAACTAAAAAAACTAAACCTAAAATAAAAAATAAAATAACCTTAAATCTAAACTAAAATAAGCTAAACTAAAATAAATAAAACCTACACCTAAACCTAAAATAAACTAAACCTAAACATTAAACTAAATAAAATAAAATAAATTAAAAATAAGCTAAAACCTAAACTAAAAAGATAAAACTTAAATATAAACATAAAATAAAAACCTAAAACCTAAACCTAAAAATCTAAAATAAAAACCTAAACCTAAAAATTAGAAATAAAACCTAAACCAAAAAAATAAAATAAAAATCAAACTAAACAAAAAAATAAACATAAACCTAAACCTAATTCTAAAAAATAAACTATAATAAAATTCTTAAACAAAAATAAATAAACTAAACTAAATAAAATAAAATATAAACTTAAATAAAATCTAAAATAAACTAAATAAACCTAAACCTATCTTTACTTAATTTAAAAAAACCCTAAACCGTAAACCCTAAACCCTAAACATTAAATCCTAAACCTTAAACCCTAAACCCAAAATAAAATTAAATAAATAAAACTTAAAACTACAAAATAAACCTAAAAAAAATAAAAAAAATAAAACATAAACCCTAAACTAAAAAAAAAAACCTAAACCAAAAATAGAAATCAAATAAATAAATAAAATAAACCTAATCCTAAAATAAATAAACTAAACTAAAAAAAAACCTACACCTAAAGCTAAAATAAACTAAACCTAAACTTTAAACTAAATAAAATAAAATAAACAAAAAAAAACTTAAACATAAACTAAAAAATAAAACCTAAAAATAAACCTAAAATATAAACCCTAAACCTAAACCTAAAAAATATAATAAAAACCTCAATCTAAAACTACAAATTAAAAATAAAACCTAAACATAAAAATAAAATAAAAAATAAAACTAAAAAAAAATAAACATAAAAACCTAAACCAAAAAAAAAAAATAAAATAAAATAAATAAATAAATAAAACTTAAACTAAAACTTAAACCTAAACCCAAAAATAATAAAAATAAAAAACTAAATTAAAATAAATTAAAAAAATCCTAAACTAAACTCAAAAATAAAATAATCCTAAAAGTAGAAAAACCTAAATAAAATAAAATCTAATTGAAAAATAAAAATAAAATAAACCTAAAATAAAATAAATATACCTAAACTTAAAAAAAATAGAATAAAAATCTAAACCTAAACCTAAAAAAAAGAAAATCCTAAACATACAAAATAAAATAAATATAAAACTAAACTAGAAAATAAACATAAACCTAAACCTAAACCTATAAAGTAAACTAAAATAAAAAACTTAACCTACAATAAAAAAAATCTAAAATTAATAAACTAATAAATAAAAAATGAAAATAAACCTAAATAAAAAAAAATTAAAATAAAGTAAAACAAATAAATAATAAACTAAATAAACCTAAATCTACTAGTTTAATTAATTTTAAAAAAAAACCCTAATCTCTAAAATAAACAAACCCTAAACCTACAACCCTAAACCCTAAACTAACCCTAAACCCTAAACCCTGAAATAAATTAAACCTAAAATAAAATAAATTATGAGCTAAATAAAATTCTAAACCTAAAGAATAAAACTAAAAATAAAGCATAAAAATAAATTAAAAATAAAACCTAAACCCTAAACTAAAAAAAACCTAAACCTAAAATGAAAATAAAATAAACCTAAACCTAAACTAAAATAAACTAAACTAAAAAAATAAAACCTACACCTAAACCTAAAATAAACTAAACCTAAACCTAAACTAAATAAAATAAAATGAACTAAAAATAAACCTAAACATAAACTAAAAATAAAACCTAAAAATAAACCTAAAATAAAAAACCTAAAACCTAAATAAAAAAATAAAAAACATAAACCTAAACATAAAATTAAAATAAATCCTAAAACTAAAAAATAAAAAAAATAAAACTAAACTAAAAAATAAACATAAACCTAAACCTAAACCTAAAAAATAAACTAAAATAAAAAACCTAAACCAAAATAAATAAACATAAATAAATAAAGTAAACTAAATAAAAATAAAATTTAAACCTAAATAAAAGATACTTAAACTAAATAAACCTAAACCTACCGGTTTACTTAACTTAAAAAAAGAATCCTAAACCATAAACCCTAAATCCTAAGCACTAAATCCTAAACCCTAAACCCTAAAACTAAAAAAAAAAATAAAATAAAATTTAAACCTAAAAAATAAACCTAAAAATAAAACCTGAAAGTAAATAAAAAATAAAACATAAACCCTAAACTAAAAAAAAAACCTAAACCTAAAATAAAAATAGAACAACAATAACAACAACAACAAGCCTTTATCCCACTATGGGTCACATGAATCCTTCATCTCCATCAGTCCTATTATGTTTCAAATTTCATCAAGTATACTAAGGTATTTTTTTATACATCTTAACCAAGTCTTTTAGGCCTACCTCTACCTTTCTTAACATAATGCAAATCTAATGCATCTACTCTAATCGATCGATGCTTTATGTGGCCAAACCATCTAAGACAACTCTCTAATCTTATCTTCCATTGAGCTACTCCAACTTTTTCATACTCATTTCACATTTTATCTCTAAGAGTACCACTCATCACACCAGCATCCTCATCTCTGTAACACTTAACTTAGTCTTATGCTTCTTTATTGGCCAACATTCTGCACCATAAGTCATGGTCTTACCACCATCTTATAAAATTTTCCCTTAAGTTTAAGTGGAACTTTTCTATCACACAAAGCCAAATGCATTCCTCCACTTCAACCATCTAACTTGAATTCTACTAATAACATCTTCATCTATGTCACCATCATTTTGAACAATAGAGCCTAAATACTCAATATTCACTCTTATTAATGACTTGTTCACCTAATGTCACAACACTACCACTAGAACTTCTACAACTAAAATTACACTCTATATATTCAGCTTTTAGATCTACTTAAATGAAACCTTTAGACTCTAATGTTGACCTCCATAATTCAAGTTTCACTCCCTCTCTAGTTTTATCAACAGAAGAATGTCATGAAAGCATATACCAAGGTACTTCTTCCCTCGTAAATGC